>NAPT01000106.1:0-59978 GCA_002927785.1 Cladonia uncialis | reverse complement strand
GGCGGGGTGGGATGATGGAGGGGCTCTTCTTTTTCACTTGCGGTCTATTCGAAATACTGGCATTGCGCTTGCGAACGGTTTCTTCTGGGGCATTGTTTTATCTTACTAGAACATACTTAGTCTACCTTATTTAATGTGCGCTTTGTTGGTGGTGCCTGCGGGCGTCCGAGTACGTTAGGCTGAATGAAGACTTTGTTCCAATTCTCATCCATCTGACCTCGAAACGAACGAAATACTAGTGTTTAGCCATGTCTTGATGTATGCGGTATGAATAAGAATGACGATATCTTAAGGTATACTTAAAAGTGCACGTCTTCTATAATGATCTATCTATACGAAGCTCTATTTCATGCAATCTAAACCACGGTAATTCGTCGCCTTCCCTTCTTGGATACTCGTACAACAAGAAGCCTTCTAATCTTTATCATGACTTCATAACCCATACTTCGTTAATGATACATCATACACTTGACCAGCGTCAACAACAAGTTGACAAAAACCGCAATGTCTTACATAAAACTTTTCTTTACACTCACAGACCTGGCGTCGTCCAGATTAATGATACACATAACCATGTCATGATGAACATGACGAGAAGCCTCAAGGCTCAGTGTGTCGCAAGAAGTGAGCTCATTGTCAGGGTACACGCCAGCGAGGCTTTTCTGGAGATGAAGCCTCAGGTTCCTCTAGAGTAATATCTGGGCGCTCTTGAAGTCTCTGACAGAGCCGTTGGACGGCTGCCTCATTCCTTACTTCGAGATCCCTTTGCACCTTTCTCGCTGTTTCTCCACCTGACGACCGCTTTGCTGGTCTTGCAGGACTTGCCTTTCGTGGCGAGAGATTCGGTGGGCTGTTGTGGTTAATGATCTCGACATCCTTCGCAAAGCAGACCGCCTTTTGCCCACTGGCTCTGTAAGAACCCCCTGGGGTAAGACTTGCCTGGCTAGCAGGCGACCCTTGATTGAATTTAGAAGTCAGCTCGTCATCTGATTGGTAGCCAATGTCTGCAGTAGGTTTCACCTCCGGTAATTGGAAACGCTTGATTTCGAATTGGGGGCTAGGAATGAACCTTGGGCTTCCGTCACTGTTCGATGAGCTTACTGGACTGCTACACGTTGGAGCCTTGTAGCAAGATGGCCTGTTCTCTTCCGATGAAGCACGCCTGGTCGCAGAGGACTTTTGGGAAGGGAAGCCAAGGTTGGAAGAATCGAAGGAGCAAGCCGTATATGAGGTATTTGGCAGAGGAATCCCGAAATAGTCACTCATCCAATCTTCGGTCTCTTGACGGTGCTCTGCTGCCCAACTCCCTGGAAACAGTATTCTCTGCCAAAATTCGGTGTCCTGGCATATTCTAGGGATTTTTTCGGGCCCTGACCTTTCTTCGGTTTCTGTTTCGAGTTCATTTTCGGAAAGTAACTTTGAAGTCAACAACTCAAGCGGTACGTCTGTAGATAGGTCTGTGCTAGAAATGACTGAGAAGCTCTTGTCATCTGACTGCTTTGGCTTCAATGCCACAAAGTCGTCAGGGGTAACGCACATTGACTCCATCGCATACTTTGGCGCAGAGGGAACGCTACATGCGGTAGTAGATGATGCCGAGCTTTCGACTTCGAAAGTACTGTCTCTAGGCGCCGGCAGCATGTAGCCAGGCGTTCTATCTATAGCTTCAACCGCATACGGGAGATCGGTTGGCCAAATAGTATCACCGGATGCTCGCTCAATAGCTTCGACAGCATAGTGAAGGTCGCCCATATGATTAAGGCTACGATCCGCCGTCAGTGATTTAGCTGCAGGAATTTCCATCTCCATTCCAAAATCCACGGCGTCAACGAGTTCGGACTTGTTTCTTGTGGCAGGTCGGAGATCCATCTTCCAATTGATATCGCTCGCATTGGCCGGGTCGTCCCGCATTGTTTCGCTAAAAAGCTGTGAATTATCGCTGCCGTGTGCGGCGGGGACCCTACTCAGCTCTAGCGCCGACTGCGAGTTGTCATCCGATTCAGTATCGGGTCCTTCAAGCGTGGTCTCGAGGTACCGTTTCTCGCGGTCAGCCCTGCGCTGGGCAATCGCCGCTCGGTCGCCCATACTTGGATGCTCAGGACTTGTTCCGCAAGAGCTAACATCGGCTTCGTAGGCCCCAGGGGACAGTAGCCGGTCATATAAGTTGGTGTCGGGTTCAAGGGAAAAACTTGCATCACTGCAGCTTCGCCTTTGGCTTATCAGGTTTGGACGGTGTGCGTGCTTAGATGGTACACTTCGGGACAAATTGTTCCTTGGCGATGACAGGTCTGATGTATCGAACCGGACAAGAGGTACAGAACGGTGGGGCAATGTCAGGTCATCTCGTGCACTTTTAACTTCAGGTTCGAGCTCTTTACGAGCAGCTAAGTGGGACTCAGGAGTTACTTTCGAAAGTGATGACGGGGTATATCCAGCTCCTGCAGAGCCGGGAGTAGCGTTGTCCAGCATGGCTGGGAGAACTTCGTGTAAGGCTTTCATCCCAGCATTGCTCTCGTTTGGCAGACCATGACTGTCGTTTCCTAGCATAGGCTGCGTACTTGCCGCTGTGGACCATTCCCACCGTCCTGAGATAACGCGGGCGCAGTGTGCGTGAGTTGCCTGGGACAGAAAGTCTTCTTCGGTGTCGAAGCCACCGTCCACATCCGGCGGGAGGTTGCAAAGTTCCCGTAGCGTCGTTCCCGCACATGGCCTTGTCGCCTCCCTTGGTTGTCTGTCAAATAATTCAGAGAGAGGTCCCGTAGGAATCCGTTCTATTGATACAGTAGATCTTGATCGTTGGTCACTGAGGAAAGAATTTGGGATCTTCACATCAAGCTGAGGAGGTTGTTCTTGGGAAGCCCGAACAGGGGTTGTAGGCGATGAAATAGCGCACTTCTGGGTCTCTCGCGCTCGGGGAGTTGAAGGAGTCATCCGGCGTCTGCCAGAAGAGATTACTGATGAATAGCGTCTGTGCTTCTTAGGGGTTTCGAATTCGGTTGTCTCATATAGCAATTTCTCTGCTTCAGAAGGGCGTGAGATTGCTGAAGTTGAGGAGCAGTGACGTCTGTATTTCCTGGGACTCTCAAGTCCGGATGGTGCAGATGGAGTGGTTCCTGCTTCAAGAGGATGGAAGATTGATGTTGTTGAGCGGATAGTTTCAGAGAAGTAGGAGAATACAGATGACATTTTATGTTGCAATCTTGAAGCATTTTTGCTGGGGCTATCAGGCTCTGATTGTGTAGTCTCTGATGATCCATTTGATCGACTCGAGTGGGTCAGGTGAGCGGATTGACTCGATTGGCTTTCAAGTCCTGACACTGCGCTGTGATGAGAATCCACGGACTGCCGGTTGGGTGCCCTGCTATCTTTTTCTACTGTCTCTTCTGGCTCTTTGTTGATTGCCGTCCATCTGCCTAAGCGTCTGGCAATGGAAGCCATGATTGCGTGCAGTGTACAGCTCTGCAATGTTCAGATGATAATCCAGAACCAGTCGAATACACCATAGAGACAGATAGAATCGAAAAATCAAACGCAAAAAGCGCCGAACCATGCAAAAAAGGAACTTAATGACGATTTCGGAGATGTAGAGTTTCAGAAGTCAACAAAGATGTAGAGAAGGCAACGGCCATGGGCATCAAGTATCGTAACAAAACGTACGCTAAGGGAAGCGCGAAACGCTATCTCCGCTTTCACAAACCCGCGTCGTAATTTATTGTCCTTGCGAAATTTGAACCATCACCAAGGGCAATTTGTTGCTCTGACTACCTATCAGCCATGTGCAGATAGTGATACAAGTTTGCAAGCCTTTTGGGCGCATAGCAGTCATGGCAGCTAAGAAGGATATTCCTTCGTTCGACGAAATAATTCAAGCTGGCGAGTGTTCCGCTTGACAGCATGACACCTCCGCTAACATTTCGCTAGAGCGACAACGAAGAGAGAAGCAGAAACTTGCAGACGAAATCTTAGGGCAAGGGCGCAAAAGCAATATACTTAAGGATGGTAGGCGCAAGCCAGGTACTGGACCCAGCCTTGCCAGCAGAGTTGGCGTTTCTAAGGTACGTAAACTTTGGATATCCAGTAATAATAGACGGCAATGTGACTAACTGCTGCCCTCCGCAGGCATCTCAACGTTCCGCCTCCAATACGCCAAAGCCAAAGCCGGATATTGACGCAACATGGGGCCACGATCTCCATTCTGCAAACAATTCCCGAGCTCCGCGCGTTACTCGTCCACCTCGGGAGAACCCTATGGTGCGCCTGAAGAAGGATCTGCTATATGATACAGCTGTCAACCAGTCAGAGCGCAATGCACCCTCCCATGGGGCAGTATCTAAGGATGTTGGTGGTGAGATAAGCATACGGGGAACGGCGGGTCCATACATTGTCATTGGCAGCAACTTCGCACCTGGGACAACTGCAGCCGATATTGAATCCGCTATGATACCGACTGGAGGTGAAATGTTGAGTTGTAGGATCCTGAGCGCGTCACCCACAGTCATTGCGGAGATGGTCTTTAGCGAGAAACAGAATGCGGAGAGCGTAATTTCGACTTTCAATAATAAGAAGGTGGGCATAATGATCTGGACTAGGGCCACCCAAGCTGACACTCTGATGCTAGGCAGATGGTCGCATCCTCCATATCTACATGAAAATGGGGGGCCCCACGCCCTCCACAGCAGGAACTCTCATACGCAAACCTCCAACGGAACCTCGTGCTCCTCGCATCGACCTCACACGCAACGAGGCTCCCTCATACGACAGCCAACGAGAGCAATCAGATCGTAACAGAAGGAGAGCCGAACCAGAGTTTCAAGATGGAAGCTTTGGCTTTGAGAACAAAGACGAAAAAATGGATGTGGACATGGGTGTCCCGGACGAGCCTGCCCCTACTCCGGCCCCCGTTGCTCCTCTTGGCTCTTACCGGCCTGATCGGCGCGATGACCGACGAGACGGCCGCTACGAGGCTCTGAGAGACAATGGACGAGGTAGATCATACTATGATCGTGATCGAGATGGCGGGCGACCCAGGAACGATCAGCGCTTGTACAGCGATGACTTATACCCTCGTCCCCGTGGGCGTGGGTTCCGATGATAGGCTCATCTTGTGCAAACATTCGGTTCACGATCACAAAAACCCTTGTTTGCCTTACTGCTGTCTTTCCTACCTGACTAGGCTTGACCTGAAGTTCCTAACATCGCAGAGCATGGCGTTCGAAGGCGTGGTGGATCCTTGCAGCTAGTCGTTACCTCTTCACTGGATTAAATGGCGTGCAAGGTATCAAAAGTAGGAGCAGGCCTGCGTTGGAAGCATCATACTGCGTTTAGCTTTTCGGCATCTATGAATCCCTTATGGATAGGCAATAGAGGCTCCGAACCTACTTTCAGCTGTTGGCTAGATACCGGTACCTCCCATGCGGATAGGCAGATAGTCAAACTGGATATGATCACACTCATGATCATGACAAGGCTGATCGGTCGATAACGTTTCAATGTCTTTAATTGCCTCAGCCAAATGGCGTAGAGTTCCTTGCTAAGCGCCGCAAACTCCTCCAAATTCCCAGCGCCTGCTCATGCCCGCTAGAACTTTCAAGTCCTATTTGCAACCCTTAACTAGTCGCTACCCCAACCAAATCCCCTGAAGCAGGACTAGGGGGCAGCTCACCCCCCTCACACCATGTACTCGGATTCTCCCCCAAAACAAATTCCATTGTTCCCCCTTGCGCAAGCACATCATCCCACGTAACCCAGCTCTTACCCCACACCTCCCCATTAACCCTCAAACTTTGCACAAAAAAGTTCCTATCACTGTCCCCTCCCTGCGCCGTAATATTAAGGCTCTTCCCGCCGCCCAAGTCAATATTCATAGAAAACCAGGGCGAGTGGATCAGGAATGTTGTCTGCCCGGTAAGCGGGTAGAGACCAATCATATTCCACAACAGCCAGGTTTGCATAGCGCCTGCGTCGCTGTTGCCCGGGAGGCCGGAAGGCGAGGTGTTGTAGTATGATTTGGCAATGTAGCGAGCGCGGGCGACCGAGAGATCCTGCCGACCAGCGAAGTTGTACAGGTAAGGTGAAGCGAAACTAGGTTCATTACCCGGGTCGAAGATCGTGTAATTGAATTGTGGTGAGCCATTCGGGTTGAGATTAGGTGTGAAAAGCACATCGAGACGATTTACAAAGGTTTCAGGACCTCCTGTGTAGTTTATCAGGGTAGCGATGTCGTGGTGCGCATTGAAGGCGTATTCCCAGGGCGTGCCTTCATAATAGGCATCGCCCCAATAGCAGCCGCCGCAGGAGAGGGGATCTTGTGGGAGAAAAGCGCCGTTTGCGTTGCGTGGGACGGGGAAGCCGGTGTAGTTCAAAGACGAGGCCGCAGGGTTCCAGTGATTCCGCCAATTGCGGGAACGGGAGAGGTATTTACTTGCATCGGCGGTATTGCCTTGAGCGCTGGCAATCTGGTGGAGAGCGAAATCGTTGGCGGAGTATTCTGTGGCACGGGAGACGGCGCGGGTGTAGGTTGGGGTAATGTAATTGTATTTGAGCCAGTCCGGGAGGGCGCCACGGCCATGTTGGGTGGAGGAGACGGGAGCGGAAGGGTCATTGTTGTTGGGGGGTTGGACTTCGGCGTTTTTGAGCATGGCGAGGTAACCGGCTGTCCAATTTACGGCGCCGCGGACACCTTTAACGTAGGCGTCCGCAAGCACGTTGTCGGCGTTGGAACCGCCTTGGCTGCGGCCGTTAAAGTTTGAAGAGCGGGCGTCTGGCATGTAGCCTTCATTACGCCAGATGTCAATGACGGATCTGATCTGTTCTTCATAGGAAGTTGGACGGAGAATCTGCATTAGGGGAGTTGAGCAACGAAAGAGATCCCAGAAGGTAAAAATATCGTCGTAGTAAGGCTCGGTTGAATCCCACAACGGGTTCTCGCCTGTGCGGTTCGATGGTAGTATATTCATACCATATAAGGCAGAGTATAACAGTTCCAACGTGGGAACATCGGTCTCAGGTGTCTGAATCTTGGAAAATACTTCAGTATTCCAATTTGACTTGGCTGCATCGACAAGGCTTTGAAGCGGAGTGCCTATGGGTATTTCTGTATTCACAAAGTTACAGGCTTTGTCAGAAGAAAGAAAAGATACGCCCACCCTTGATGTGATGTTGACTTGTGCAGATGAGAAGACTGCGCCAATCCTTTTTTCCCCGGAAACGGTTTTTTCTGAGCTGTACTGTGATAGTGTAGTGCCATTTCCAGCGAATGTGAGAGCAGTCGTTGGCGCGTCAATATAGCCACAAAAGTAGACTGTCCAGTCAGGCGCCAGATTCCAGCCATTTTTGTAAGTACCACTCCCTTGGTAGCTATTATCTGGGAGCACGGTTATGTTGCCATTTACATAATGTTGACTCCACTGTGGACGTCCAACAGATTTGAGAACATGAGAAACATCAACTACGATATTGGACTGAGAAGACCCAGGAAAAGCGTAATTAAATAGCGCTGCGTGACTCGTTGCTGCAAGCTGTACATTGACACCGGAGGATAGCGAACTCTCGTAAAAGCCAACTTGTGCTCGATCTGGGGAAGAACGAGCCGCGGAGAGATCTTCTAATGGATTCGAGATGTTGCCGGGAACAGGCTGTTGAGACACGACCCCGTACTTCGGCGCTCCTCCTGTCCCAGATTCATGCATCAATGAAAATCCAGCGATATTTGTGGTGGGAGAGTAGCCAGAATACGCGTCAGGACCACAATCTGGACCGAGTTTGACCACCGAAAATGGCTCGCTCGTAACACCTGGGAACATGTTTCCCCCATTTTCAGTGCCAAGGCTTGGCAAGAATCAGCTATTTCGAAGATACGAAAAGAAAGCTACGTACAAAGGATTCACATATTGCGTGTAGTCGGTACCTTGACCTAGCCCGACGGCGAGCAATGGGATCATTGACATTGCAATGATGTTGTAGCGCTGCGTACTTTAGGAAAAAGAAGTTCGACCCAATGTACAGGAGTGACTGACCAGTTAAGAATATTCATGCCTGGAGAGTGGTAGTGCTCCGGTTTGGAGCTGTAAGAATAAGTAGTGAACGAGAGTCAACGGCACTGCAAGATGATATCGAAGGGATGGAACAACAATAAGTCAGTCCTAGTGACTCGATATTAGTCAATTGGATTTCCCATAGAAATCATCGCTGGCGGTGGATGCGCCATTGAAGGAACAACCAAACTTCTTGACGCTTCGAAGGCGGTGCGCAGGCACATAAAGAATGCAACCTTATTTCAGAATAGGAAGTTGAAATGTCTGAGAAAGATAGAAGTGATCATGAGAATTGCGGTGTTTGACCAAGGGACCAACTGACCAACCCCATGCGCTGCGTATCTCGAAAATCATTGGCCCCTGAACCTTTGAATCCAAGCTGCAGGCAGAGGTTACGATTGACTCCAGGAGCCCACAACCTTGTCCATGCTCTACCTGTATGCGCTAACTTCACGTTCTAAGAAGCAAGCGATGTATAGGTAGTAGTCTTGCTACAACGTTGAAATTGGTGAAAGCTTGACAGCTTGTACTGAATATTATAGCAGGTTGCACGAGGATGGACGACCCATCTTTAGACGCGGACAATCCTAGCAGGGCAGGTATGGACGTTCTAAGACTGAGCATCAACGGCCACAGATAATGCCAATGATAGACCAGTGAAAGCAATCGCAGGAAGATATTGTGCACAAGAAGGCACTGGTACCAAGCATGTAACGGTCAGTCACTAGCGTCGTAATCTAGCATATTCTGCCGAGGTCGACCCGTTATGCTTCGAAACACCCCTTAGCCATCGATCATATTTAGCTACTTGTATTTGCGCTTGATACTCTGTCCGTGGATCTGGCCCCCGGAGACTACTAACAATGGCCGCCGATCCTCCCAAAGAGGACTTGGAGTTGATACCAGAGTCCGAGCTTGATGAGACGAGCATTCTGTCCTCCCTCGCAAGGCTGCAGCTGATGCATGCATCTGTACTTCTCCACAATATTCTTCCGAATTGTAGGCGCATTCTGACCCGTGTCTATAGCTTCGCCAACTCCGCGAGACTGTCCCAAAAGTTATGGACTCAATGTTTATCGATTCGCGATCCCCAGACCAACTACATTCCCACTTCTCACAGACAGCTATTGGCGCTGCCAAAGATATCAAGAGCTTTGCACAGCTTACAGAAGAGAGCAAGAGCAAGGAGGCTTTGAATAAGGCAAAGGAGAGCAGAGCCAACGACCCTGAGGGAATCACCACCTGGAGAGTTTCAGAGCATGCCGACTGGCTAGATGTTAAGAAAGAGGATGCTGCCGAAGATTCCCATATGGACACAAACAGTGACGAGTTCGACACCAGTGCCGGTGATTTGACCGTGGAGGACATGCAAGCGATACTCAAGAAGTTCAAAGCGTCACACATGGGTATAGAAGCCGATCTGGACGACGACACGAGGACTGTCAAGGTGGGTTATGCTTGATATTCTTGTAAACCTAGCTGACTTTCTAGATTTTCCTTCCTTCGCCAGCCAATATTCATTTCGAAATCCAACCCACTGCTGCTGGCGGAGGTCAAAGCAATTACAGCGTACATAGTGTGGAGAAAACTAAATTGCATGAAAAGATTGTCGATGCTATTGCTTCACGTTCAACCGCCATGGGTCTCTACAGTCTTCTTGTATGTTGCTCATGGGACTTCAGTGCCTTCCATTAATCTGTGTCTAGGAGATGCTAGTCGCATACAAGGACTTCAAGTCAAGACCTTGTGTCAAATGCTTGCGGCTTCTAGATCCGAATGCTCAGTTCCCGGTGGTCAGGTCCAAAAGACGAATCAAACAAGCAGACGGTCTATACTTGAGCCAGTGGGATGCGTTCCACCTGTCGTGCATCTAAATCAGAAATTGCGCGAAATATCGGAATAGCCGCAATTCGTTAATCCAGGCCGAACAGTGATTGACCTCTTCACGCGAGAAACATGATCCCGCCTACGGTAGAGCCTGAGCAGATCTGGGCCACCTTGGTCACAACAGTCTCAATCAAATCCATCGGCCACATGTCTAAGTCCATCACGGCTCAAGCTGTAGATCGGGTCACGGTTGTTTCGATGGTCTTTCCTGGCATATTGCCAATTTTCATATCGTGGCTTGCAATATCTTCGAGATTTGAAGTCATGTGCCTGCACAGGTGACCGACGTCCCCAGAAAGGAGTGTCGAGTTGGTGGCATTTTCCGCATGGATAGGCTAGGTTGTCAAGCATGGATCCAGAATAGCAACCATCTTCTTGAAGCTGCTGGCTGCTGACTCCTCCAATTACTCCACTCGGTGCGATAAGGTCCATGGCTGCGCTCGCTGGCCACAGAGATATCAGGACCTTTACCACTGCATACGTCCTTAAATCGGCCTCATCGTCCTCCACGGCCTTTATCTCTTGGCCAAACCCACTTCCCATTCCATTCTGACGCCTTCGACCACGGACGCCGCTTATCTTCACCGTCCAGATTGAAAGGATGACATGCCGGGCAGTAACCACTAGATGTGTCTGAAGAGCTGCCATTGCTTCGAGGCATATCTAGATTTATGTCGACCTGGTGTTAGAGGGCCGACACTTTCGGATCTGAAGCGTTGCTGTAGGATCGGAATATGCGCGAGATTCGATAGACTTGGTGGAGGATACTCAATTCTCTAAGGAAAGAATGCTAGCACTGAAAAGCAGATCCATGCTGAGAGTCCAGCTTTGTTAAATACCCTCACCCAATTTCCGTTCTCTGGCATGTCGCCTCACCCAACCCAACAGGCACGTCTGCCTGAGCATCCGTGTGATAACAACCAGAAAAGGCCGGAAACTGAATCCGCATCCGTAGAGTGCCATTTTCGGAGCAACCTCCGTTGCCTCCACGCAGCTAGCCGCTTCATCAAATCACAGAGCTGCATTTCGCTTTGTGATACAGTAGATTTATGATGATCTCACAATTATGCAGCTCAAGACAACACAAAGCTGGCGGATTTGGCTCCAGTTTTCTAGGCTTGGTGCAAGTGGATTGCTATTCTCGTCACCTGTGCGTCTTTTAACTCTGCCCAATCTGGCTTTTGAATACTCTGGAGCCCTGACGATATCGTATCAAGGCATATCAGCACCCACAAATAGGAGTATTTATGCTTTGGTATCTTCATGTTTAACTCATTCTGGGCACCGATAGCCCCCAATGGAGACTTATTAGCGCGTGACATACGCCCCAGAGAAGATTTCCGCTTCGAAAAGGCAAGACGAAAATGAATCTCATGTGTGCAAATCTATCTTTGTCCAACAATTAAATTACATTACATTCGCTTTCGAGTCAACTAGATCAATTCTTGTGGCGTATGAGCGTAGAAACTCTAGATATTAATCCAATTTTCTGAGAATCTATGTATAGAATTAGTGCATCGTTACGGGCGTTGTATACCATCTCTCCTCATCATCATTCCAATCTCCGAGCAAGTCCCCTATGAGCTTGTGTCCCTGTCTCTCATCAACTCAATAACAGCGGAAATGTATATTATCATCTCGCTGGCCGCGGAGCTTTGCCAAGGATACTTCCTCATACATTAATAGAAACATATTGATGATGTTTTACTCAACATATACACTCTGCCAATCATTGTTGAAGGGGAGCAATGTATCAGCGTTGCATTACGGATGTATTGGGTGTTGTCTTCGCTTGAATTGGGGGGTTACGAGTCAAAGCATCAAGCGAACGATCAGCAGCTGAGGTGGCTTAGTCGGTCTGCTGATGACTCCATATGTCTCACTGGAAGAGTGATTTGTATTAATCGTTGCTAAAAGCCTCTATTGCTGCAGTATCAAAAATAGGTACCTTTGGGGAAATGAGTTCCACAACGGCTGATAATCTGTCGTTCCTCCCAAGATACAGTAGACATTACATTCGAAAGGTGGCCCGAGAAACTGTATGTGAGACGGTGGTTCCAAGACCTGCCCTCTCCAGCAGGCAACTGTACCGCCAGTTTCCGTTCGCTACCTTTTAGTCCCCAAAGGTATCATCTGACCTCCCGGAATAACGTGATGAAATGTTCATCCTCATCCCTTGATCCCATAACCCTGACAACGAACTTGCTCCCATCCAAAGCATCACGCTACAGTTGAACTGTTTGCTCTTATAATTATTGGCTTGCCATCTTGAGTAATGTACTGCCTCCTCATCCCGATGTGATTGCATCCCATCCTCAAATTTGTCCAAGTGTGACCTTCATGGCCAGCTAGAGAAGAATTGGGCCTGCCGTTGCGATCAAAAACTTAAAGATCCTGCATGGCAGTTCTTCGACTACCTGTAGCACACCATGCACACTTCCGCAAAAGTCAGTAAGGCGAAGAAATCACAAGGACCGAGGTTGCTCTAGGCCTCTCTCACATTTTTAGCATTACATCCAGAGTCATGCTCCTGACAATATTGCCCTCGACAAGTTGAGCACCTGCTCTGGGTAAGGAGCAGGCATCTGTGACATTGTTGACCGCACTCGTAGCAATGTTTCTCGACACCGGCCTTCGCAGCACGAAAATCAGCTTTTTTCATCTAGAGATCTTAAGGCTCAGTGGTCTAGCAAGAAGGCTCAACCCCACATTCCACCCTCACCCCCTTCGGTCAACAACTGATCAACGAGGCAATTATTAACGCACAAGGTGTTATGTACCTTTACGCTCTGTTGCAATCCTTGTCTCCCACTGGGGGCAAGGTCCAAGTTCGTGGGTGCTCTTTTGCTCGGGATTTTATAGCATGATTCGCACCACCAGGCGTTGCATCTCTCGCACCAACGATCCTTGAGACATTGACGGCACCGGGCAATGAATGGAGGATGGGGCAGACCATTGGTATGGAGACGCTGAGCAGCTTTCACGGTTGAAGCATGCAGCGGTGGCGGTGCGAGTAATGGGAGATGCTGTTCGGGCGATGTGCCAGGGTATGCTGGGCCTTCCGGGCATGAACCACACATCTGGCAGCCGCCGAGGCTGACCCTTGCTAGTGCCGGCCCCGCACCTTCTCCGTCCATTTGAGCTCTGTGGCTATTCTGGCGGCATAAGACGGCATCAAATGCGATCACACCGGAAGCTGCCTCGAGGAGATAGGACCATTGGAGTGCTTCTTCCCATGATTCTGTACGGAACACCTCTGTTCCCCCGCCGCTATACCAGGGATTACTCTGATGCCAGGAAGATTGGATAAATTCTTTGTGCAAAGCACCACTACTCGCAGCACCCGCACCAGCCCCCGCACCCAGCCGAGCGCCAACGCCGTTTGTTATTCCTATCGAGCTCGATGAATAATCCTGTCGGAGATCTGCAGCGGTATATTCCGCAGCCGCCAATACAGGTGTAAAGAAATAGAGGCCTTTCAGCTTAGGTATATTTTCTGGACGCGATGGTCTGAAAAAATCTCGAAGGATCGAAGTGAGATAGAAGCTGCCGAGGCCTCCTACACCCCGTAGAGACAAGATGCGGATGTTGTAAGTTTCATCACACAGCAACTCTCTTACGAGAATGGCAGGAACAACGAGTCCATCGAGAATAAGAGTACGGACGTACTTTAGAACATTGTGAGATCGTAGGCTGGAGAAGACTTTGCGCAGGGGCCTAGCGTAGAACTCCTGTTCTTCCTCATCAATATCATAATTAAACTCAAATCTTTTCCGGCAAGACTCGACGCTCGTCAAGTCAACGTAGCTGAAAACGTGTGAACTGTTGTATATCAAGTCGTGAAAGGATTTCGAGGTTGCCGCGAGCTTTAACAGACCGTTCGTGCCAAGATACGGACCAACATGGCCTAAGATAAGACTGTTATGTAGCAAGTCCAAGAGAGTGATTGGCCAAGCATGCTGTTGATCATGCATAGCTGGCCCTTGCAGTCTTGATATGCAGTTGTTGATGTGGTAATTGATGTCTCTTACTGAAGGATTCGCTATTTCTGCTGAGACAAATGTCCAATGAGAGCTCCGCCGTGATCCTTCTATGCTCAAGGCATAGAGTGTGTGTGAATTTGATCGGCCAAGCAATTTAGATGAGGGAAAATATGCCGGGTGAGGTGAGCTCGTACTTAGGCAGTGGCCCAAACGCTAGGGTTGATCAGCCCTAACCCTAACTGCACATTTTACCTTGCTGGTGCTAAAATCTATCCGGACACTTCAACGTCGGACACAATAGATGACGCCGTAGGTTGTAAATTTGAGCTGAATCTAATTGAACCCGAGTTCTACCTAAAACTTTATGGTACCAGGGGATCACGATTATCTCCACGGCTGAGAACTTATGTACGGTACCATATAGATCTTTAATAATCCAGCGACGTCTACTAGGTCTTGGGAATCCCCGTTCTCACCTAGCTTCACGGACAAAGTGTACTTGTGCAACGCCAGCAATAACTATGTGCATTATTCTGCGTCCACCCGCGAAATCCTCTTTTCTCCCACTTTCACCGTTCATCCGCTCTTCCGCCCTAAACAACTATACCACTCCATCCTCAACCACACACCTCTCCCCGTCTCCCCGACCGCCCTCTGTAACAACCCATCCAGATCCTGTTTCGCCGTCTCAAACTCCACCTCGCTTTTTCCTGCTACATGCCGCGCGATGTCTGGCAAGGTGTCCTCGAGCGCCATGAGATGGTTATCAGTCTCGAGTTTCCGGGTGGTGTTGTCTACGGGAAGATGCGTTGCTTGCACCACATCCAAGCCAGCGTTTAAGAAGGCGTTGGAGATGTTCTTGATCCAGCTGGAGGATATTATTACGGATGGGTAACTTGGAGTCGTCAAAGAAATAGAGGATATAATGATAACAGAAGGGTAGAGGTGTCTACTTACCCAAATTGAAATCCACACGCCTGAAGATACTCTAACATGTACTGAACCAAGCTCCTGCTCCCCGTATCGGCCACCGCTGCATTCGGAGATTCTGGGCAATAGGCCCCTATGTCGACTTCATCCCACTGTAGATATCCCCCAGGCTCTACAATGGAGAATCGTCAGCGACGTCAATCATCAATTTTATCCAAATTTCTGAAACTTGTACTCCAAATACAGATAAAAAATAAGCAAAAGGTTAAACTCAAAAAAATATGAAAGCATGAGGAAGTACATGTATCTTCTGTAAGAGCGAGTGGGCAGCATACTCAACATCTTGCACAACCTTTCCAACACCCTACCCGGATCACCGCCTTTCACCACAAGCGCGAAGGCCCGTATGTGCACGACGTCGAATGCATTCACCAGCTCCTCTGGCAAATCTGGGCTCAGAATGTCGAGAATGTCAAAGTGCACGTTTTGGGGAGGCCATTCTTTGGCCGGGAACTGTGCAGGCGAGACATCGTAACCACGTAACTGTGCTGTGCTCGGGAGGTGACGGGATAGTTCTAGGAGCCAGACCCTAAGGATCAGTGTTAGCGTGCTTAGTCTGTTCTCTGAACATTTTTATTTGTGTTTATTGGCCTCGAGTGGCGAGTCTTACCCGTTGCCGGTGCCGATGTCTGCAATGCAGAAGGAGGTGTTGGTGGGGATGGGAACAGATGGATGGAGGAGATATCCGAGGCGGACGTTCCACAAGAGATGTTGGAGGTGGAGTCTGTGGTTTTTAATCCTTGCTTAGTAGTAGAAGCAATAAGGATAGTAATCATAACAGGAGGATTGGAAACCCTCTCTCGAACGAGAAAAAGAGAGACGGATTGGGTCAGGCTCGGGATCACGGGGAATGCTCAAGGACTGTAGAAGACTAACCTTGCTGAAGCGTGGAAATCGCGGCCAAGAGGATATTGTTTCTTAACTCCGGGAACTACTTCGTTGTCGGTCATATCTACTCGGTCTTGTTTGGGGAATGGCGGCGATTTGGAGGGTTGGCTGTTCAAAAAGATCTGTGTGAGAGTTACTGTGTGGGGCCGAAGATAGGAGTTATATCGGGTAGCGCGCTTGTGCCGAGCCAATGCATTGTGAATCCTACGCAAGAGACTTTATTGTTTATAGCTATGGTACATTGATATCGCGGCCTGCAATCCGCTTACGGCTTATACTCCATGCGATTGGTCCATGGGAAGAGCCACTCCTCTATGCTCTGTGGGCAAGGCCGCACAATCGGGCACTGAGACACCGGTTTGCTCCACGTCCACCGTCTTCAATATACCCTCACCATCCCAAACCCTGCCTCTCTCCTCAAGCCCATTGGCTCCACCTAGCACAGAGATCGAAAGTCCCTCTGCAGCGTGGCCTGCTCTGGAATCCTCCTTGCCCACGGCCGCTTCGACTGCTGCCTCCGCTTGTGCCGTTCCTGTATGGCTTAATTTTACTCTTTCCACGCCGAAGGCGCTTGAAGTCAGCCCTTTGAGTTGATGGTAGGTGGACGTGTTGGGAACGGAGGCTCTCGTGCGTCGTGAGATGTGTTGGTACAGAACGGGAAGGATCGGCAGACAGCTACAGATGATGCCGATATTCACCTCTGCAATGCTGTGCGGAAGAGTCAGCTGGGGCGGAACTTCAACGGGGATGGTAAAATGGCTTACGCCCAAAGCTCGATTATTTGCACTGAATAAGTAGCGTCTGAGTCGTCCAATCTATAGTTCTCGACCGTCCGTGCTATGATCGCTGCGCAGGCCCTAGACGAAGGCTTAGCTAACGGTCTACGACCTGTTCCAAGAGGGGAGGGGCATAGGAATAGTGCACGCACAATATGCCGCCCGCAAAAATTGCCATGATTCGTAATTTGCGTCTCAGCGAAGCTTGAAGTTGCCACACCAAGGGCATTGGCATGATCAAGATAGCTAGGTCGGTAACAAGACTGACGAGGCAATCCGCGAGAAAGATGGCTGATTCGCTAGTGATGCATTTCCCTCGAGCGTTGATATCCCAGGTTTTGTGAATCGGATTACATCTGAAAATTTTGATGAAGAAAGCTGGTATATAGTAGAGAAGCATAAGACCGATGATAACCCGTGCGAGGAGGACGGTTTTCCGGTGAGGTGCAAAGATACGTGCAATCAGGCAGAGGATCGAAGTCTTGGTGAAGAAAGCAGTAGGATAATAAGCCAGCTCTGAAAAGTATTGAATCTGTTGGGAGTCGCTAGGTTGGCTTTCCCAGCTGCAGTGAAGAGCAAGCCAGACTACTAACCCGTAGAAATAATGCGACGTCACTAAGAGGGACGCTCCGTAGATGAGAGCCACCGCCCAGTGGTATGCCTATAGCCTATCAGGACACTGAAGCGACTGTATACGCTGGTACTGGCAAACAAAGGGCCTTGGTGAAGTACTCACATGCCAGCGCCAGGCCAGAAAGTGTATACGCAAGTACCTAGAAACCGTAGGATGAGCGACACGACATATGAATAGTAGTTGAGACTGACGCATGCCACTACACAAGTGTCTGCCATCTATCAGTTTTATTGCTTGTGAAACTAGAAATGAAGCCGGAACTTACAATCTTCGGCCTTGAACTCTCGTTTTATGAATATCTTCGTGTAGACTCTCGCCGATACGCTTGTGCCAACCAAAACATAGCAGAGGACTTGGCAAGTGATGTTATATTTATAGATATTCGTCTCATACAGACGCGGCGCCCCACTGATATCTGCTTGTGGGGAAGGAGCTCGTGATAGTAGCATGGTGAATGTCGTGCGCACACAGACAGCACCTGCGTTCGGAACTCCAGAAATTTGCTCAGAGACTTCTTGTTTCAATTTCATTTAATATGATCCCACTAGCAGTCATTCTGTCGGACTTGAAGGATGCGCAAATACCCTAGATACTAACAGCGAGAAGGTAGTAGAGTAAAAGGCATGAAAAATATGTGATTGAGCCGCTTGTTGGCTGCAGTAGAGAGGCACGTAAGGGATGGTTGCAGCAGATACGAACGCTGACATTGCTCGTGTGTCGGTCTGCACAGCATTAGGCCAGATGTTTTGGAGGTTTTAGGCTTTCAAACTGTTAGTTCTTTCTTTTCAGGTTGTATCGTAGCTGTAGACCTGTGCCGGAGGGCTGCATCACATAGATGGAGTAAGTTTGTAGGAGTCTATGATTCGTGAGATGGTGAAGATCCTATTCGTCCTGCTATTCGCTTCCTGCAAGACGATTACACAAGTGGATCACTGCTCCGAGCGGGATTTCCGATTGGCTATCTCATTCCTTTTGCTGCTGTCACCTCATTATGCATTGTCAGCTGCGCGTCCTACCAAATGATGGAGATACAAGCAGCAGTAATCTACTAAATCCAAATCCCCTTATTGTAGCAGAACATCAGTCGCTTGAGTGACTAGGCCGGGCAAAATGGGCAGCCTTCCAGCGTACAATTTGATTATAACATACATTAGTACCGAAGTGACAAGAGTAGTTTGTCGTCGTAATCTTGTGGGATCGGTCCTCCCGTTCCGTACACTACCTTAGTAAGGTCTGTATTGGCCGCACTTTGGTTTGTCCGATGCAACTCTACTGCTCCACCAGATCCAAGCGGTTGGTGTGCTGCTTGATTCGACCACGAGGAAATCGCGCAACTTTGGTGACGTAAATGATCGTCAACTTGCAGCTGACATCTCTCGTGATTGGATAGATAGTGCAGTGCGGCAGGCTTCAAGCCCGCGAGAACCCGACCAGAATACATTGAACATCGTGGCACTATCCCTGCATCCGCATTCGATTCATTTAGCCCCAAGGCTTGTGCATTTGGAAATGTTATTTGATCGTCCTCTTGCATTGTGCCTCAAAGTCACAGGCATCGATGCCATTCAATTGAATCCGACTTACGAGTCAATCTCTTGTGCAAGGACTATACTCGTGGGTGATAGAGTAAACCAGAAATAACCCAAAGATATCCATAGTGCATATCCTTGTGGCTTTGTTTACGTCAGTGTGAATTGATGGAAGGGCCTTCCCCAATGCAGATGCTGCGCGAGGTTGAGGGAGACCGGAGAGTCCAGATTGTTCCCGGCACGGAGGTTATGGTCGATGCTGGAAACCGTGACTTTGCGAAGTCAGCAGCGGATCGTCTATTGGTACCTCAACCTTCGAGCGACCCTCATGACCCACTGGTAAGAGCTACTGCTGTTTTGTTTGGTGAACATACTTTCCGAGCTACAATCAGCTCACTCGAGACATTGAAAGAATTGGAACACTTTCTGGAAAGCCTCAACTACGGTATCTGCAACTTTTTTCTCGTTCGCGCAGGGATTTGGCCCCCTGGCAATTGCGCCCATGTTTCCCCAGCTGGCCCTGGAGTTTAAGTCAGATCTGCCGAGCGTGGTACAGTTCACAGGCGTTTCAATCCTGGTCTTGGGATTTAGTAACTTGATCTGGTATGCTTTACAATCTTTCACCTATCGACGGCTTTTCCATTGATACTTTTCGCTACGCAAGGATCCCTTTAAGCTCTACATTTGGTCGTCGACCAGTGCTTCTGGCGTCAGCCCTCGTTTCTCTCGCCAGCTCGATTTGGAAAGCAAAGGCAACGACCTATAGCAGCTTCATGGGCGCATGCGTGCTTAATGGACTTGGAGCCGGTCCGGGTGAGGTCTGACAAGCCTTGACGCTGACTATGGCAGACAAAACAGCTGAAGTTCGCGTTAGACATTACAACCACAGATCATAACAGATTATATCTTCTTGCATGACAGGGGAAAATTTAACACGCTATATTTTGCCTCATATTTTGGAGCGTTAGCCGTACGCAGCACCCATTTCCACCCCATTCAGGGGGATACGTAGCGTGTTGACAAATGTCCAGCTCTCCCCTGTAATCGCTGGACTTCTGGCCGAACACACCGGCTGGCGCAATTTTTGGTGGCTAAATGTCGCTCTTCTGGGCGCAGCGTTCTTAGTGTCTGTGTTTGCCTTTCCGGAGACGAAATGGCGTCGATCCCGCGCCCATGGTTCTCACATCACAACTGTTCAGCTATCCAAAACTTCATCACCAACAAGGCTGCAGGCGAATGAGGAGAAAATGACAGCTTCTGACCTTGAAACACAGATACCTAGCCAACCTCACAAATCATTGCACTCTGCGCTCCAGAGGGGAAAACCAGAGAAAACCCAATTCAATCTTTTCCAGACTAACTCGCGCCCCCTAGAAAGTATTTTCTCGGATATATGGATCACATTCAAACTGTTTGCCTTCCCTATTGTCGACTTCGCCTCCTTCGTCGTGTCTTGGAGCGCCTCATCATTCCTAATACTGAACTTGACCCAAGCACAAGCCTTCTCTGGACCGCCTTACCGATATACGCCCCAGACGATTGGGTTCTTCAACCTTGCGATTGTTATCGGCCAGGTGCTGGGTATGATTACCGCAGGACCCCTCAACGATTGGATAAGTATGCGTGCAACAAAGCGCAACAAAGGCATCCGCGAGCCTGAAATGCGCCTGCCCGCTATGATTCCTTATACACTGATCATGATCTTGGGAAATTTCGTAGTGGGATTTGGGTACCAGTATCATTGGGACTGGAGGGTTCGTGCTCTCCCTTTACTTCTCCCTCCGTGATCCCAGCCATTTTCTTTAATTTTGCCATGGAGAATAGACAGATTCACTTAAGCTAATCTCATGCTTCTCCATACCAGGTGATCGTTATCATCGGATATACGTGTGCTGGCATTCAAGCAGCATCACTGCCAGCCATCGCATCCACTTACGCCATCGACTCGTACAAGCCCGCCACAGGCTCCATCTTCATCAATATCACCGTGGTTAAGAATCTTTGGGGCTACGGTCTTTCGCGCTTTATTACAGAATGGAGTACTACTGACGGGTTCGTCGCGCCTTTTATGACAAACATGTGTCTGACCGCGCTGTGGTGTTTCTGCGGTGTGCTGTTCTGGTATAAAGGCAAGATGTTGAGGTATTGGACGCGGGAGTCGAAAATTCATGATATGTAGGTAGTCAAGTTGGTAATAGCTCCGTACCGTGGGAAATTTTCAACGTCCTAGATGCTTTGTCAGCGTAGTCCTCCATATATCACAATCTTATACAAAGCAACACATGTGAGATTACACAAGCTTGTTGATGGACACTACTCGATCCGATGTGGCGTTTCTGGTCGCACAACACCATTGTTCAAATCGCCGCATATTCATAATTCAACCTCAACCCAGCCGAAAGTTTTGTCCCCATCGAGACACATTCAGCTGTGATACACAACAATGAATTGTTATTGTGACATTGTATCCTTTATACGCTATTACAAAACCTCTTACACCCACAAACGTACTTACAAGCCCCGTTAGTGCGCTTCATTGAAGCAACTATGCCCGGTCCTGCGGGTGAGCATTGGTGGAGCATCGCACTACTTATGTCGAGTTGGCGAAATCGCTTTTCTCCTGCCCAGGATTGGAAGGAGCCAAAAACCGAGCGTTCCGTCCAAGGAAGATGCGCCCTAAGGGCCCCGGTGCCAGCATACGGGACGAGCGGCGAGCGGGCTCTTCGAAAGTGTTCGGGGGCTATATCTTCTGGCTATCTTGAGTTAGGTAATAGATCTGAAAGTAAAGAAGGAGAAGATACATCTCGGGCCCAATAGCTAGCATTGGAAAATGGACTGTATCACATATTAGATCCTTCACACATCAGCTAAGAAATGGATGTCGTGAGACAATGTTGCAGACATAGACCCTTGCCCCTGTGGAGAGTAGAGCTTATTGAGAAGGCGTGATGACCTTGAGGAAGCCGTCTTTGAGCAACAGTCGACCAGATTTCAGGCGCTAAATGATTGCATGGTTCCTGGGGTACTATCACCTCACACCTCAACCTAGAGTGATATCCTTGTCGATCTTCTGCGTATGTGGTATGGCTCGGCCGATAGAACGTTGCCATGAAAGGCGTCCAAATTTGACCAAGCTAATTCCATAGAGGCATCAAGGCCTAGTATCAGCAATAAGCTGGTTACGTCCTGAGTTGGCTGTCCCCAATAGAGAATCTCATTTGTGTGGAGAAGCAAGTATCTTGAAGGAGCCGAAGAAGCAATGAAGCGCGTTTCGGGACGTTCAGTAAGTTGCTGAGTCTGGTAAGTCTCCAGCAAACTGCGCTGGAAATTTCCATTCTTTATGACAGCTTAAATGCGGGAGCTACGGAGGAGCACAGAACTACCTAGTAGGTAGGTATGATAGTTCTACTAAGCAGTGGGCTAACCCGCAGAACGAAAATCGAAAACCGAAAATCCATCAACACCATTGCCAACCACCAAATTGCCAGAACTATCTTGCAAGCTATATCGCCTGCTGTCGCGCATGCTCGATACGTAAACGAAACCAAAGAATAAAAGCAAAACGTAGACTATACTCCGTACATAGGAGTGGTCACCCTTCTATCATGAAGCCCTATAAGGCTGGACCAAAAGCTGGCAAAGCGCCATGGCGCTTAAGGTCTATTTAACCGGCTTTAAGTCCAGCCCTACAGGGCTGTATAGTAAGGGGTTGAGCCTTTCTAGAGTCCGGTGCACGCCAAGACTTTGGCGCAGGAATAGAAGATGTAGGATATGATCATATCACATTTAGTTAACTCAGCATCACCAGGAGGCTCCTACAAAACTAGTATTGTTAATGCATAAGGCGAATTGCTTGTACCCATAACGAGGAGCCTTCAAAGTTTGGCGGCAATACCACAGCTACGTGTTGTTCTACTCGTATTTTTGCCTATGCGTTATTTGCATCTGCATCTCTTGGCTTCCTGACCTTCACTCTTTTTAGCCACTCCTCACCTACAGATCAATCATGAAGTGTGGTACTTCTGAAGGACTCATTGCAGTAGTGTTATAATTGGCCTGCATGACGGGAAGAGTCAGAGGGATCTATAGGGATAGGGAGGATGTCTGGTAGATATCTTAAAGAGTGAGTATGAAGCCGTAACCAACCATGGGTCAATGGGCCATTCGGCCATTACAAGGGGCCTAGAGACTACAGGCGAACTACAGATAATGGAGCGCTACAGTTGAGTATGTGGAAAGATGGCTTGAACAGCAAAAACTGGAATCTTGTTTTGTCCCGCAAAAATCTATTGCCAGCAGCCCCACACCGTGCGCTACATTCGACTCTCAAGGGCCCTGTAGCTCCCCCCCATCATTCCTTCTCATCCATCCTATCACTCTTCACCTTACTCCCGTCATTGAGCCTGTTATTGGATCTTGGCACCACTGCATTGACAACTTGCTTCCTTCAGCCGTCTCAATCATGGGAATCATTTTCAAAAAGTCACTGAAGGAACTTAAACGTACGGAAGTCGAGATGATCGACGACGGACACCATAGCAGCAAAACCCTCGTTCTTGCCCACGCAGTCTCCAAAGGCCGATTCAGCGACGCAGACTACGTCAATATTACCTTCCCAGTCATGGTCGAATGCGTCCTCTGCCGCGATACTTCCCTTCAGCCAATAACATTCTGTCTCGCAGACACCTTGGCTGAAATCAAGGGGGCCTGTATGATTGCATTCGTACAGGATGAGAATTTTCCAGTTGTTGTGAAAGTAATATGGGCCAATAACGGTCTAGGGATGGCCTTAGGACCTCTCAAAATGAGTGAGAGAAACGTTAAGGCAACACCGAGGATGTTGAAGGTTAGGGCAGGAGTAGATGTGTTGAGGGTACACTCAGAAAAGTCATACAAGGATCTCAAAGATAGTGATGAAGCTTGAGTGATATGAGTGCGATGTGAATCTCTCAGAACGAGCCCACATAGCATGGATCCAATCTCGCGCCCGGACGATAACCCTTTTAATCTATATTTAGCAGCTCCACTACGCAATAAGATTGAACAAAGATGGAATAACCAAGTTCCGAATAGAAGCTCTCCAGGCTAATAGAATTAAGGATTAAATCAAGTCATGCTCACTGGGATATTCTAGGGGTCACCTTGATGAAGTGTCCGAATAATTGCGAAGCCGGCCTTAAGACGCTATGGACCGAAGTGAATGATAGCAAATTCCGATACGCAGATTCCTTTCAGACCGGTGGCTACAGAATCCGAGCCTTTGTGCAAGACCCACAAGCGCAAATGTGAAACAGAGAGGCAATCTCCTTGTTGCTGCCTAGGGAGAGAGGGGTCCAGATGTGTATCTGCGCACTGCTGTCCACTGAAGGAAGCCGCGGCTCTTGTGACACCAAACAACAAACTTCACACAAAAGTCTTTGAACAAAAGCCATTTAGCCTCCCAGCAACTTATAGTTCCAGCGCATTCTTAAGCTATCGATGACATAAAATCCACGCAACACTTGAGTAATCTCACCGTCCATGTGTGAGCCATGGACGAAAGGATCTCGCAACGCCAGTCAGCACTTCAACCCATCGATGGATCCTCTATCAGCTTTCACACCATGGCTGCCACGAAAGCCTTCAGAAGATACCTCGACCGAACTAACAGCTGGACGGAGTATCAAGGTTCGACCATATCTCTCATGATGCGCATCGTGTACAATTCCCTAACTCTGGCCTTGAATCCTTTTGTTGTCGCCATGACGGACGACATCCGGGGTATTACTGACTGTATTGAGGCATTCCCTTATGGTCAAGGCTTTGAAAAAGGCTCCCTTACGGTTGAAGCAATGTACATGCAGTGGAAAGATGACGGAGTTGACGCATTCGCTGGCATACGGTCCGGAGATGCAGATCTTAGTCTGGACGAACATAACGTGAGCGCCGTTTTGCGCTTGATCAAGCAGAGGCCTGGATCAGACACTTTGCTGGTGATGATGGCCGACATGTCTGGGTGTGAAGCAGATTCGCAAGCGTTAGAAACTACACAAGCAATGGCAGGTGTTGAACTTGGCATTGACACTACACGGTTAGAAAAGCAGCCCAAAAATCTACTTCGCACCACGAGGCCACAGACACCCCTTCGAGCTGTTTCATCAAAGCAGACCGCTGCCAGGAGCCCACAGAGACCGACCCAAGCTACCACAGCAAATCCTAACTCTGGGAATGGTCGTAAGACGACAAAAGAAGGCAAGAAGGCCAGCCGTTCAGTCGACAACACAAGCACAGGAAGGCTGGGCTCCGAGAGTTCTGAAGAAAGCGAAGTCGGTGAACCTCCAATCAACCTCACGAGTCCGGAGGGTCAACTTTCAAAGCATAGTCTACCACCCAAGCCGCGACAGCCCGCCAGAAGGTCCAGCCCAAACCCCCGATTTCCACAATCTTTCCATGATGCACAAAGGGAGGCGGCAGAAAAGCGGAAGCACCGGCACAGCTCCGGAAGTGAAGACGATGCGAGGCATAGGCAGAAGGTGGACGACAGTCCTGGGGCAGGGCGTAGAGATCGCCGTAGAGACGATCCGTACGGCTTCGGCTAGCAGTTCCACTGACGTACTTAATCAAGGGATATCTTGTATGTCGAGATAATAGAAAAACAGGCACCATTGCCTCAGCTTTGCTGCTGCCCACATGTTCATGTCCTATACATCTATGGGAAATCGTGATTAGAACACAAGCAACACCTACGAGACTGTGACTTATTCCATATAGCCACGACCATTCCTGGCAAATGTAGCAACTTGAGTAGCTTGATTAAGTGCGTTTTCCATAACAGTAGGCTTTCTTTTACCCACGGCGCAGGACTAGTTTGCAGGAATGTTCTTGCCATTTTCACCCAGCAGACCTAAAGCAAACATGTGCATCTGGCAATGCCCACCAATCAGAGGACATTGTCATCCTATGATTTGCGACTCGACTGCTCAACGATCCAGTAGCTTTCAAGTTGATCATTTTCTGATATGACACGTCTGCTTGGAGCACGGGGGTAATAAAGGATGATTGGCTACTGATGTTATTAGTCCCATAGATTGTGCCGTGTTCGCTGGTCCGCGGCTACCTAATCTTCAGAACACCGGACACAGTGGCTAGTCGCGTTTATGTACTTGCAGAGCGTCACTTCCTGTTGCTGCTGTGAAGTTTCACGAGCAGACGAGGCTGCGGGGCCGGAAAGGCCACCCTCGCTTCCTGCGTCTACTTGGTTACTCTCTTTCCATGTCAGATGATGGAGTCTATCGGAGATGCTGGCTCGATCATAGGTGTTATTGATGATGTTGTTGTACGAACCACAAGTGCGTTGCGCCGGCTAAAGATCGATGGAGGATAGCGGACCTGACAGTCACCCGAACCATCGGACAACTGACATCTTTAAAAGCTGCGCTGGATTTGGTCTCAGACTGGATTTCCTCCAAAATCGAATGACTACCAAAGCATCAGCAGTTGGTCAAGGATCTTGACGTATCGATAGCATGCTGCAAGCCGTCGGTGACATTCATGGATGGCTTTATCTCATGCCTTGAGTGAGGTGGATCATCAATCAGGAGGCTGCTCTCAATCTTCTTCTGACAGCCATGAAATGGAGAGCCAAAGCCACGCATGTGTCTCGCTTTCCGTTGTTAGGAGAGGTAAAGTGCAAAGTTACCAAGACAAGCAACCTGATGATCGTAAACACTACGTCTCCTCCCCAACGGCATATTCACTATTGATTAAGCTAGCATTTCGGGATATCAAGAGTCTATCAACGAATTGGCGAGGATTCACCAAGGAATCCACGCCCCTCAAGGTACTTGAGACCTAGAAGGCCGGCAGGCGTTCCTTTTTCCATCAGATCCCAGGCAGTGGATCATCTCATGGTTTTCAGCCGGTAGTGAGAGTGACAGGAAGGAGGTTGACTCGGGGGAGACATAGATAAAACCCAGGGCAGCAACCCGTAGTATTAACAGTATCCCCATTCTCCTACTCCGTTCAGATGATAGAGCTGCATGGAGATGTGTATGTTGAATTATGGATAATTGTATGTGCGCTCTGTGAGTTTAAGCAAATTGAACTTCTTACCGCATGCTTTATATGACAAATTGGGAGTATCTGGGTAGATATGATATTGTCGACGAAGGCCGTGTTCAAGTGTCTTACCTGAAGACGTTAGCCTCGGACATACGGCGGGCCTGACTCGTCAACATCCAAAAAAAGCACCAGATGTACGATAGGAGAGGCTCGCTTAAGGATGGTCCTTCCTCCTACTTTCTTTGGTTGATGACGACAAAGCTTGACATTGGGATGCTTAACCTGGGTGCGGGGGAAAGACGTGTCTGGACGCTGTTATAACATTGCGGGGAAGTCACCCTGCAGATGCACACACAGCTCTACCTATCGCATTCCCCTTTGGCCGATACCGCCTTCGCCTATTAATGTAGGTCATGCTGCCCCTCAACCTTCAAACTTCCATTCTCATGTATTGGTGCTACCTCTCAGAGAAATTTAGCTTGTTAGCTGACTAGTCATGGCCACAGCAGCAGTTGCAATACCATCGTACGCTCGCGTCGAACCGGGCTCACATCAACTGAGGCTTGCGACCTACCCGGAGCCCAACGAACCGCCTCAAGCTGATATTCACAAGATCGCTACGGAATGGGTTGACTCATTGAGCAAGGCTCTATCTAGCTCAAATTACGAAGCTCTCCATAAGCTCTTCCTACCAGATTCGTGTTGGCGAGATCAGCTTGGTCTCTCTTGGGACTATCACACCTTCAATGGTCCAGAAAAGATCATTTCCTTCCTCAGGGCGAGCCCCCATGGATGTCGGATCAAGAATATCAGCATCGATGATAGCAGCCCTCTACATGCCCCTCATGTCACAGCGGCAGACTTCAATGGCAAAATTAATGGCGTCGGGTCGTTCCTCAAGATGGAGACTGACGTCGGCCGAGGACCAGGAATTGTCAGGCTAATGAAAGATGCGGATGGAAAGTGGAAGGCTTTCACGCTCCTAACAAGTATGCATGAATTGAATGATCATAAAGAGATGACATATGGGAACAGGCCACAAGGTGTGGACCATGGTGGTCAGCCGGGGCGCAAGAATTGGCAAGAGAGGAGAACCGCAACAGAGAATTTCGAGGGGGACATGGAGCCTACTGTTTTGATTTTGGGTAAGATGCCGCGCAATGTAAGCCATCATAGATACTGAAAAGCTTACGTTTTGCGTCTAACCAGGTGCTGGGCAAGGTGGCCTTACTTCGGCTGCTCGACTACAGAATCTCGGCATCCCAACATTGATCATTGATCGAAATCCACGTGTCGGTGATAACTGGCGTAACAGGTGAGAATGTCTCTTATCGTACCATTGATTCACATTCACCACTGACATATTGGAAAGGTACCACCAACTAGTCCTTCATGATCCAGTCTGGTATGACCACCTTCCGTATATCCCATTCCCTCCTCACTGGCCCGTCTTCACCCCAAAAGACAAGCTGGCGGAGTGGTTCGAATCGTACGTCAGGCTGCTCGAGCTCAACGTGTGGACCCAGACCAATCTGGAATCGGCCAATTGGGATGAGAGCAAGAAGCAATGGACAGTACACCTAAAGCGCAAGAAGTCAGATGGCACAGTGGAGGACCGTACCCTTCACCCCCATCATATCATACAAGCGACAGGTCACAGCGGCGAGATGAAAATGCCCCAAATTAAGGGCATGGATGAATTCAAAGGGGATCGTCTTTGCCACTCAAGTCAATTTAAAGGCGCCAATCCAAATTCTAAAGGCAAGAGGGCCATCGTGGTAGGCTGCTGCAATTCTGGCCACGATATCGCCCAAGACTTCTACGAGCACGGTTATGATACTACAATCGTTCAGCGTTCTTCCACATACGTCCTATCGTCGGAACAAGTCCTCGATGTCTTACTGAAGGGACTATACGAAGAAGGAGGACCCGCGACAGAAGATGCTGATCTCATGTTCATGAGCATCCCTAATCCAATGTTAAAGCGGATGCACGTTGATGCCACTAAAGAAATCAGGCGCAGGGACGCAGATTTGATTTCCGGACTCGAGAAAGCCGGGTTCAAGATAGATAACGGACCTGATGAGTCGGGATTCTTCATGAAATACTTCCAACGGGGTGGCGGTTACTACATTGACGTAGGATGCAGCCAGCTGATTATTGACGGCAAGATAAAGGTAAAGCAGGGCAGTGAGATTGCCGAGGTCAAGCCACATGGTTTGCTCTTCGAAGATGGCACTGAGCTGGAGGCTGATGAGATTGTATTCGCTACTGGTTATCAAAACATGAGGAGTACTGCGAGGAAGATCTTTGGCGATGAGGTTGCGGACAGGGTCAATGATGTCTGGGGCTTTGATGAGGAAGGGGAGCTGAGGACCATGTGGAGAAGGACTGGTCACCCTGGCTTTTGGTTCTTTGGTGGCAATCTTGCATTGTGCAGGTATTACTCGAGAATGTTGGCACTTCAGATCAAAGCTATGGAGGAAGGTATCATGAAATATGAGGATCCATGAGTATACGTATGTTACATGTTGCCGACAAGTTGGAAGAAAAATTTAAAGCGGTAAAGCTCAATCGATGAGTACCTAGACAGCAACGTCAAACATTGGCGACTTATGACTGATATCTTGACGTCGAGCTTCTTTAATGCAATCTCCTGCATTCCCAGCAAAAGGGTCTCAACAGTGCTAGTCTCGGCATGTTCCATGCCTCCTCTTCTCAAGTCAGGCGTGGCGTACCCTCCGCCAATCACCATGTCGCTCCATCCCCATCTACGGCCCCTAAGCAGGAAAGGCGTTACAAGCGGGGCGGAGTCCATCATCAGCACTTTCCGACACCCATCGACTTCTCACTTCTTCAATCGTTACGGATGAGATGGAATCCCAAGCTCTGCGATTATGATGTTCATCAGCCGCGGACGGACAATACAACTAGCGCCAATTGTTTATCCATCAGGAACCGCCCACATGCTCAGCCTTATCTTCTGCCTGGTCGTTGCTAGCTGGCTAAGCGTTCCATGTAACGCGTTGCCTGGGATTCTGGCTCCTCAGACCTCTGGTGTTGATTACGGTCCTTCCACAGCGGCCTGGACTCCACGGCCGACTCCGTTCGTTCAGAATGTGCACAAACGTGATGCATCACTTGGATACCAGACTTGCGGGTTTATTGGTGGCAATTATTGTAAGCTCACCCTGACAAGCCTCTAGAGTATTCCGACTGAGACTTGACAGCCCGAGCTGTGACGTGCCAAGATGTTACACAAACTTGTCTTGTAGACGAGCCCCTTGGGGTTTTTGGCTGTTGCGCTACAATTGCCAGCGGTTCGTTATCAGGATTGTACACGAATTGCGCATTCGGGACGAGTTGTATCGATTATGCTCCTGCAGGATCAGAGCCAGATCAATATGTCCTCGCGTGGTGTGTAACTTCTATGAATACTCGGTGACCGACTGACAGTACTAGCTCTGAACAGAGCCCAAATTGCCAGACTTATTCCATGTCTTATAATGGGATCTTACTTTCAGCCTATGGCTGCGGCATTTCCTATGTTGTTTACCCTGCCGTTCAAGCTCTGACCTCCCTTCCAACTTACATTGATACTCTCCTTCCTCCCTTGACGAGTGCGATGCCTTCACCCTCGACATCGACTTCCCCGGTAAGCTCAACAGCTCCCATTAATAAGAAGCTTAGCCACGGAGATATTGCTGGAATAGCTATTGGCGCTTACATTTTCATTGGGATCATTGTGAATTGCTTGGGAATCTGCTGGTATAAGCGCAGATGGCGAAAACCTCAACAGTCGTCCGCCGTAGACAGCACTCGACCAGGGCCAGAATCACCTAGAAGTGAGCCACGGGTCCTATCTTCGGCTACCGCTATGTTTGTCCTAGATGGAAAATGGAGGTCAGAACTGGGTCCGAAGGACAAAAAGAATGAAGATAGATTCATGGCGTTCTTAGCCTCGTATGGATCTGATGGCATACTCATGCGGGAATTAATTATGCTTGCATCGCTACGCTTAGCCCCGGAGACTTCGCGCAATCATTGGCTAACAAGTGGAGAAAGAGGTCGACTCCGGGACGCCATCAATGCGCAGACAACATACGCAGAGTGCGCTTTCCTTGGAGCTTTCATGCGCGAAGCCTCCACTGCTCAATCTACTGATATTTTTCAGACGCGGCTGGAAAAACTGCGTCTCGTCAATGTTGAATACCAGTACGCGAAAGGAACTCGCCCTGCCTCCCAACAAAGCTGGTTCATGGACGGGCGAATATGGCGCATAAGTGAGGATAGATCATATGCAAGGCATTTCACTCCTGAATTACTCCTTGAGGTTTTCCTGGAAGTGTTCACAGAGATGCCATGCAAAGATATCTCACCGCTAGCAGAGAGGCAGAGAGAGATATACTATTACCATGCGCACCAAGCTATAGTACGCCTATACAGGGACCTCGTCTTGTCCCACGTGCATCCGCGAGACATGACACAGGTTGTCCTTGTCATTCTGCAGATACTAAGCCACCGCTTCCAAAAAGACGATGAGGCGCTCCTAGGGTTTGCAAAGGAAAATTTGCCAGAGTCCGGACTACACCCGGATTGGAACATGATACTACTCGTGGCTGAATTGAAAGCCACGATTTCTACCAACTGCGAGAATCTTTCGCAACTAAGGGACAAAGTTTTCCAAGTTGTGGAGATCTCAGTCACTCGAAGTGATTCCTCACCACGTGCGAAAGGTTTGAGTGGGTGGTTGCTCGTGGAGTTGCTCGATGCTGCTGAGGCACAAGACTGCGTTGAGCTCGTTGACGCCGTAGTGCAAACCGGAAAACAATGGATGCAGAGGCTTTTAGTCTCAAAATTATCCTCACTTGAACACACAATGCTTTGTCGTGCCTTTGCTCGGTTTGAGATTTCAGACCATCCAGAGCCGCAACCCCGTCAATATGATCTTCTATTCGGCTACCAATTGTCGCGGGCTGGGTGTACAGAGAAGGCTGAGGAGCTTTTGCTATCTGGCCTCGAGTATTATGCATCTTCTCCTATGTCGACGCGAATTTGGAGCTATCGCTTTGAATTAGTCTCCCTAATGTTGAGGGCAGGGCGTTGGTCTGAGGCAGAAGCATGGCTAGCCAGCGCTCGCGAGTCTGCGATATACAGAAACCGGGCTATACAAGATATGGACTTCTGGAAGCGGTCTGGGGAATGTGGAGAGACCTTTATTCTCCTAGGCCTTTACCAAGCTGATTGTGATATGGCCATGGGCAAGCTTAAACCTGCCGAAGACCGTTTGAAAGATACTATGGAAGAAACCTTCTTCGTGCGGGATCCTTATATTCGGGCACTACGTTTGGCTCTTAGAACGCGACTCTTGAATGTGCAGATGTGGCAAGAGGTCTGGGAACGTGCTACCGTTACTGCCCGAGATTTGGTAGAAGATACGATAGCTTCCGGGCACTGTCTCTCCACAACACGAAGCTCCTGCTCGGTCATTGTCATTGTGCTTACTTTAATTAACAAGTTATTGTGGGCTGGCGACGTGCTGGCTGCGGCTCGCTTACTGGAATCACTCAAACGCTTCGAGGACGCTGACCACCATGTGCTACCACTTGATATCAAGCTTTATCTGGAGCGGCGTAGGGCTGCAGTGAGTCATTTATTGAGCTTAGAAGGCTCTTTAAGGTACAACCGACATCTTGAATCGACCTTAGACGGCTCTTCAGGGTGCGTCCGACATCTTGAAGAGTCTCAAGCCGATGCTGAAGACGCAATAACATCTGCGCCTGATTTTAATCAAGTCACATGGAATTACCACCCCAACGGGCGGCGAGCCCAGTTGCCAACAGATCTTGATACACAGTCTATCGAGACGATGCCATCCCATTCTGGGCCCCATCTTCCCAAACAGGCGTCAGCTTACAAATGGTCTTCAGAATTGGAGCATGCGAGATTTCCTACACCTGAAGCCGAGGAACTTAAATATTTGGAAGTACAGTCAGACGAGGCCAAAGTACTAGGCACTGTAGACAACGGGAGTGCACGGAAAGCTAAACCTGGAGCGATGAGGGAACGAAGATTGCGCCTAGGTGCAAGAAGAAGCGCTGTACACCGCGGCAATCCGCTTGCGGAAAAACTAGCCCTGGCACCGCGTCCGCCAAGCCTTGATCCTTTTCCTATGGAAGAACTAGCTAGGGATGGGAGTGAAAGAGAAGTACCACTATTTGTACTAAATTAGCTAGGGATGGGGGTGAAAGAGAATCCCTCTATTTGGTACAACACCGATAGTATACTGAGGGTATCTATCTATCGCAATCCAGCCGTACTTGACTTTGAGGCTTATAGGGTGCAGCAGGATCTGGAGCTGCCATAGACATTGCACCGCCCTTACAGGCCACCTGACTGATGCTAGGCTGCGTAGAATAGACTCAACGAGTGCTTGACGATACAACCAACGGAGCTCGCCTGGCTTCTTCCTGTGAAGCGAGCAACCAATACGTCGAGATATCGTCCGCCACTCGTTTGAGATACACTGCTTCTGTCTCAGTCATGATGTACGCTCCATCATCATATTGTGTATCCAAAAAATCTCGCTCGCACAGCCGGACGCAAGCTTTGATCAAGCTATTGATCATCACAATAGTTGTCCCATCTGAGGAAGACAATAGAGATACATGGACAAGTTCCGTAATGCATCTGAATACAGGAATTATACCCTGACTCATGTGCTCTAAAGATGTCCTGACCTCACTTTTGTCCGGTTCCGAGCTGACAAAATTCCCGAGTAGCACTTTCAGGCCTTCGAGCTGGTCTTGTGTGAACCACTCAACTTTCATGAAGCAAAGTAGCCGGAGTAAAGTCAGTGAGCAGAGAAATAGACCTTTCGGTCCTGTCTCCGTGTTTCTTTTCAACCGCCTTACAGAAATCTGATAAGACGCCCGCATTGTATACGGATAACGAGTAGTTCTGCGACGATATTGCAAAATCTCGTGCCTGGTATCATCCCATTCCCATTTGTGGAGAAAGGCCTGCATGGCATATGGCGCGGAACCATAGTTATCGACCAGAAAATGAGAGGCATTAATGATTGCCGCCGGCAGATGCCCAAGACTGGCTGTTATCTTGGAAGTAGATCCGATGTTTTCTTCTGAGGGGCCATTACTATTGTCCCTTCGGTGATTGATGCCAGGAGAATTTGGGTTTCTAAGTTGTTCCAGTAAGCTATCAGCCATTTCTCGCTGCAAAGCCGCTACCTCAAAGTTGCTGGCCTGCATGAAGGACGACGGATCAGCCATAGTGGGATCCCTGGTGGTATATATGACTTCGACTTGATCACTGCTGATTAGATTGGAAAGATCTGACAGCTCCGAGGTCCCAAGTCCATCCACGTCATCCAATATGACAAGTACCTTAGAATTATTGAATTGACCATTTCTGAGCCATGCACATAGCATTCCTTGCAGATGGTTGAGGCGCGGATCGGACGTATAGAAGAATCTATAGCCTCGATTATGCTGATGCTGATTTACCGTTCGAGAAAGGTTGCCTGCACGGGGGGCGCTAAATTCGTCCTGCAAGTCAATAGCTGCTGCTACAAGATCATCCTGAAATGTTTGGTACGATCCGGCTCCGAGCCAAATGACGAATGGGCGTTCTCCTAGCTCATCGACGATAGCACGGCTTAGCTGGGTCTTACTATTCCAAAATTAGTCACTGAGTCGATCTGTGATGTCTCGCTGGCATCTTGAATTGACTAGACGATACCGTACCCTACACTTCCGATTCCAGACAGCGATACTCGACGTGGCCCTGGTCTGTCCCACTTGTTCCACGTTTCACAGATATCGTGCATCAATTCATCTCTACCAATGAAAGGATCACAACGTGGGAATTGATTCACCCAATGGTTTCGGCCAGAAAGACCAATAAGACTAGGAGGAGCTCCAGCGATATTGCTTGCATGGGGCACAGGACGCCGTATTCTTGATTCTAGTGCAACCGTCGTCAGTCTAGAGCGAGAGACTTGTGGAGTATAACTTCTGGTCTTGTTGGTAACAATCCACTCACCATGGTTTTCGGCTGCATCATGGTTACATTGCACATGGTGGCTTCGCGCGTTTTCTGCCATGGATCGTAGATTCGGTTCAACAGATACTTGATAAGTTGGGTCGTCTCGTGAGAATTTGCAGATATTAGAATGGTTACGATTGAGCCCAAGCGGGGTTTCTCGAGCGGAGCCCAGCTTCGCGGACTCTGGTTCCACAATGTACTACAACAAATCAGCCCTGGAAGCTTGGCTCACTCTAGAAGCTCACCATGCTTGTATGAGGGATGATTCTGAAGTTTTTAACGCCCATCTTCAGCGTCTCCATGTAGGTGAGAACTTCATAGTCGTTAAGCTGAGGTCGAAACTGATCTTTCGAAACTTCATTCAGAAGCGAGTGTTTAGTCAAAGTTTGAAGTAATGAATTGCGTGTTTGACCCGTCAAGGCACTGCAGAACTTGGCAGCAGACTCGGCAATCCCAGCTCTGTTGCCCCCGCTATGAGGTGTGGCAAAGAATACTATGCCATACGTTGAAGCCTTTATACACTTGTAAAGCGGATTAAGCATAGCCTCAATGAGAGCTTGCTTCACTAAAAGGCCTCCCAGGGAGTGCGCAACAAAGATTAAGGCTCTGTGCCTTTCCTCAATCTTACGCCGCTCGTTCAGCAATCTGTTCAGGAGAGTATTTGCATGGCTATGGACCGGCGAATTGGACGCATTCGACAGCACGCTCGAATTGTATGCAAAAAGGATGATTCTTGCATTAGGTACACTTCGTTGAAGGAGAGCATTTGGCCAGAAGGTGCCATCTTCATGAGTCCATGTCCTTCGTGCGTGATCCGCTGTTCCCTTGGGGTTTAGCCCATGGACAAATATGATACTAGGCAGGAGTATTAGCCATTGGAGCATTCAGATCAATTTCCTCATATATCAGCTCATACTCAAGATCAGGGTTTTCTGGCGCGGCTGGCACCTCCATGTCTTTCTATAGCCTATGTCAGACGTATGCGACGATGAGGCTGCTCAGGGATGAAGTTTATCAGGGATCGCATCCTCAATGGAAACTATGCTCGTCATACGCCTCCCCACTGTACCCTTACCTAAGGTCAGCCGACGCGACGCCTAGTAACCGAATTGTCGCTGAGGCCTAGACTTCAAAATCTCAAACCACACAATTAAGCAAGTAATCGCTTTTGTTTACAGCGAGGAAAGCATCGAAGCAAAAAGTGGGGCAGCAGAAACTTGAAAAGCCCTTTGGAGTGCACTAGGAAGGATCCGCCCATTGCGATAACGAGCTGAACGCCCGGTTTTTCGAATGACCACACTAGACTAAAGGCCAGCCTCAATGCGGCCCAACCCCACGCTTCTTTCCACGGTGTGTTGGCTGTTTTTACTCAGCCCTTGCCCCATGCGGCTGTTCGCAATCATCTCAGCTAAAGTAGAACGGCTGAGCTGGCTGAGATTGCGACGCTATTGAAATAATATCTGAAGCATGTACCTTTGTACGCTTCCAAAAAAAAAAAAAACCAATCGTAGCCATGTAACGAATTCCAGAAATGCTCATCTTTTCCGAAGTCAGTCGATTCTTTTGTACTGTGGCACCACTGTCACCAGCCTTATCGATACCAGATGTGACGCGAGCTCAGCATGTTGCTTGCGAAGGCAATGAAATTCGTGTTTGAGCACCATTTCTGATTGTCTACGCTGAATTGCTTAGCAAATGATGCAGTGCTCCTTTGTTCGCTCCCAAGTATAGAAACATTCAAATTCCTCGTTCTAATTAATAGGGTCAAGTAAGCCTCTTGTTGTGCAACAGGGTGCGCACTCTTTCAAGAGGCGACAATTGCCGTTATGTCTTCGTCGAGCACACAATCAAGATAATATCACTTTTGTCTTGCTGGTGAAGATCGGAAGTGACTTGGCCAGGAGTATGCATGATGTAAGCCAGTCCTCCACTCCTTGCGGAGTCTTATTCACATGCATGCTCCAGGGGTCAGACTAAGCCTGATCATACGATCTGAGACAGAGATGTGCCCTTCCACATACACCTATGGTCAATCGCTATGCCGAAGAGGCTACGCCTGCTCCTACTGATTATGGGAATCTGACAAGAGTTCGCCAACCTACCGCCTCATTCAATCATGAATTAGCACTCTTCAAATTAAGACAGGTTTCAGTGGTCCTCACACCGTCAGGACCACAATGTACTGGTTCCCAAGTGAGTGGTCGGGCAACATCCGGCTCAGCCTGCAGAGCTTTGCCTTGTCTCAGCAGGCGATTTCCAAGACAAGCGGCATGTTCACGAAGCATTTGCTCATTGGCACGCCCTTCTCTCATCTACTAGATGAAACAGGTAGCGTAATGTCCAGCCTTAGGCTAGTCTTCTTACAATTCCGTAACATCCTTCGGACGAGTTACCACACCCATAATGGTTGGTAAGTGTGGATCATTCGCCTTTTCTCTGATAAGGATAGCCTTGACGAACTTTCCGTGACTACAATGGGAATCACTAAGGAATACAAGAGGGTTTGCCGCTTTTCAATCACTCATTGCGTACCTGTCCCTTTACTAGTCTGCCTCTGGCGTGAACAATCTTTGCCTGAGCAACTTCTCAGGTTGCGCAATGAGAATCTAAGGTGGCTTATTGCTTCGAGCGTTATCTCGTAGGTTGGGCCGTCACTGTTCCATTTTCCATGCCAGAAGATCTTCAGCTCTACAAGTTCAACGATTCCCGAAGCTGAATTCCCTAAACATTATCGCTAATCCCAGTTTCATTGATCATTCCCCTCGAAAATCTCGTCCCCTCTCGCAATAAAAACCCAAATAGTAACGAGGGCAACTACCACCATCCCCAAAGTAACACCCCCTATCCACGCAGCTTTACCAGCAGCCGCGATCTGCACGTCACTCGCAAACAATATTACCCAACCCCCGGCCTTCCCAAGGGTAGGGATACATGCATCGCACCAGCAGTTGTCGAAAAGTCCCGTGAACTGTATGAACGAATTCGAGACTATAAAGACCGCATTTGCGGCTGCGAGGGTCTTGCCGAGAATACGGAGTGGAACTGCGGTGGGGCCGAGATAAGGGCTGGGACGTCGATGGGCTTCGAGTCGGAGAGAGTAGCGATGGGAGAGGTAGGCGGATGCCGTTAAGAGAAGCCAGGAGACGGTGGAGCAGAGACCATAGAGGAGGTAGCTGCCGGATTGGCAGCCGAGACCTATTACGGGGGTCCTGGCAAGTGATAATTAGACTTTGAAGTTATTGTGAGAAGAGTGGGAAGGGCTTACTCGTATGCAATCACGATTGCTGCACCGGTTGAGCCCCACTGAAGAAAGATGGCCACGAAGGCTGCGATTACGCAGTTGAAATTCAAATCTGCCGACGCAGGCGCATGGATGCTAAAGTCGACGACGTCTTTGCTCTCAGGATTTATGTACCTGGAATACTCTTCGGGCGAGCCTTGGAGGTTTTCTTTCCAGTTGTCTGGATCAGGGTCCCACTTTCGGCCTCTGGCGACGGGTTGTCTGTTCAACTGCTGCACGGTGAGTTGTCTAAATGCGTCTGCGATATGCTTGACAGCGTTCGCGTGCGTCCAGGGCCGGGCGTAATTGAATATTGGCCCTGGCTCAAGCTCATCGCCAGCTATTGAAAAGCCCATGAATGTTTTTGGGAGAAACCTAAAGTGGTCGTCACCGCCAAGAAGTGGTTCCCTTGGCTGCTCGATCGGCCGAAGCGTAGTAATCGTGCTTAGATGGCTATCCCTCGACAATTTTCGCATCTTTATGTCGCCGGGCTGACCAGTGAAGAATACGTCAGGTGTCTCTGCTGGACTTTCTGGTTGTGTTGTGACACTAATGCGATATCCAGCCGACTTTGAGCTTGCCTGTGCTTGTAGTGAGGTGAAGGCCGTTTCCGTGACATCCTCATCGGGCAAGGATTCCTGCGGTCGAAGGGTCGAATCTTTTGAGGGATTTTCCTCCTCCTGATCATCATTGCCAGCCGAGGAATGTTGGGTGCTTATGTCAAATCCATCGAAAGATGTTCGATCTTGTATCCCAAAACAGTCGCCTTTCAAATTCCTGTCAGATCCGAGGACTGGCACAGTGGCTCGGGTCAAGGTTGCCTTGACCGACCCTGCAGATGTCTGCGTGCCTACATAGACCCAACCAAGAACGACAGGGATCATCCATAACCAGAGACAATTAATTGCAAGGCCAATGCCAATGCTAGTGCTCCAATCGATGGATAGTGATGTGAAGAAGCTGATAATTGCTAGAAGCTGGCAGACACAGACAAATCCAACTTGAGCGTACAGTGAGTATGTCCATTCTCTTTTTGTATTCCGGATGCCCCGTCGAAGCCCACACCACCAAGTCCAATTTTCTGGGCGAGCAACAAGTTGTGCAATCTCCCGCCGCGTCCCGTTGCGAACGCCAATTGGAATATGCTGGAGTTCCACGAGTATGGCCCGTGCAGCTTTAATCGCATTGATATGAGAGTCGCGGCGCAAGGGGCTCGATTGTTCCACGATTTGTCGGAAAATTCGATTCGTCCATCGAGCCTGCAGTATGGTCATTGCTAAGGAGTAGATGAGCAGCGACGGACTTCCAGTCGCTAAGAGTAACGCCATTAAATTCGTTGTCTTGTCCCGAGCTTCGAACGGTAGCTGGGCTGTCAGGGCAAGCCACGGCTACATTAGGGTAAGACAATGCATGGAGATTGTCGCCATAGTGCATCGACTTACCAGTAACCATGAACCAACACCCCCAGCTAGGTAATTCCAATTATAGTTGCTATGTGAAGCGTTGTCGTCTGTCGAACAAAGATCTCGACACGTATAATAGCTTATTCCCCAAGCATTTGAGAGGTTATTAGTTGGTTTTCCATATTGATCACGAAGCCCCAAGGCATTCGGATTGTCAAAATACGTGTTGTTGACGGTCAGGGCACAGTAAGAATAGTTGAGGCCGCGAGCCCGAGGAGTGAACATAAACAGAATAATTGCAGCGAAGGTGAAAGGAAGATGTTTGACGCCGATCTGTGTCATCATGGTGAATCGAAGGCGCTTTTATTGTCTTTTGCACCACCACACGGAGGTACTGAGGTTTGGAGGGACGTCCAAGACCTCAGTACTGTTCAGGTTATCGATGATTATAAACAAGAGATAGACGTCGTAGTGTCCGCATCAAATGAGGCTATCGAGTACTCGAACATATGAATCAGACAGAGTGTGATAGGCCCAAGCCTGGGGTGGGTCCTTGGGACTCTTTTGTATGACTCCACTTGGATCAGGCTGAGAGTGCTCCTTATCGTGAACCTATGTGTAAATTAGTAATGAGGACGAGGCGCACCGGAGATAGTCGTCTGCCTCGCGCCTCAGAAACTCGAACAAAATTTGGAATGACTTGATGGAGAGAGACCCTACTCACAGAAAAGTAATATAGAACGAAGGGGGAGTGGATGGGAGCGATCTCATTCGAGGACGTAATAGGCAATGGCAAGGGTTTGGTATCCATACATACACCATGCGCGTTGTTCAGAAGGGGGCTCAGCTCTTCCAGCCTCCGCACCCTACCCGATCCTGCTCTTGCTCACCGCAGGTCTTCGCCTTCTTTTAGTCTTCAAGCCTTCACGAGCAATCACTTGTTCTTTTATATCGAGAAGCTCAGAGGGTACAGAAGTATTGACAATGTGACGAACCCTACGTGCGCGCCACTGCGATAAACCGGACTCCCAACGCCACTATTCTATTAGTTAGTTCCCGCCCCAAAAGATTCCTTCCAGCTTGTCCCATACAGAAACCAGATGGTAGCAATGCTTCCTAGATACGCTGCCAATTACCTCTGTTTACGTCAATTCAGTAAGCATGAACTCTCATAACCTGTACAGGTTGTCGACCGACCTACTACAAAGGGTCAGCTGCCAGCTGACGCAATCACGCCATATACAAGATGCCGCACTTAGAACGATACATGGATATTGGTGCCACACTAGGCAACAACACGCTATTCCTAGGCAGAGCTGAAACATTTGGATAATCCCCATTCGCGAGTCTGTAGCCTTTGCGATCATCAAGATTAGGCATCTCAACAACGGTGACAAAAGGCTGATAGCTAAAGACGTGCAACAACATGTCGCATGTATAATTTGATTTTCCAAGGAAAAATTGATGAGAGCACTGGACCTCACACCCGCAGCCTTCCGTCATCCCACCCCAATTCACCCACTACACACAGCTCATCCCACAGAAATAGCCTGTAGAGCTAGCAAGGCTACATTTTGCCTCACTCTGATAGCCAATAGGGGGAGATACCACCTACTTGATATTTCCCCCCCTAGCGCTAGCGTACTTATCCCAAGACGGGCCGGGCTTATCAGCAGACCCAAAACCTGTTTCCCATTCCACAAGGCGCACACAGATCACGCAAGAAATGCTAAGATTGCAACATACCCAGACAGACAAGGCTACGCTTTTAACTCACAACTATTTCGTCCTTCCAATAAAATAAAGATCCGAGTACATATCTCCCATCCCGCGCAGCAACCACTGCACTAAGTTTTCAAAACCAAACTCTAATCGCATTGCTTACCCCCCCCATCTCGCGCGTCCTTTCGTTCATGATTGACTCAATCACCACACCATTACCAACCTACATCATCAATTCCACATGACCGTTACCTAAATCATATCATCTATATCCCATGGACATTACCTAAATCCCAACTCCCACCCATCCCAGCCGTACCAAAGCCTTACGAAGTACGAGAACCATCTGAGGGACGCCACAGGGCATCCACAGATCGTTATTTCATTTACATAAAGCAGGAAGGAATCTCGAAAAGAGAAATACTATAGACGAAGCTGGGGTGGGGAAATAGTAGAAGAAGTAAGAAGCGGAGGGGATCAATTGCAAAGCGAGAATCTAATTTGTCCGGACGTTTCTTCATGCTTGAACACTAACTACTCTTATTCGCTACTCCTCTATTACAGACGAATGAAAAAGAACCAGCGAGTTTCAAATCTTAGGTAGGCCAGCTGATGGGTTGTAGACGTTCCAGCATCCCAAACAATTACATCGCGGTACCAAAATCAACCAAACATATAAAGTCACATCGCGCGTGGTCACATATCATTAACGTCAATTTACTTCATTGTTGCCTAGGCCTCCCAACACTAATATCTCTCCTATTCAATCCTATGTACATATCAACCCCTCTGGGTCCCACCCAGCTCCCAGCCAACCTTGCTTCTCCGCAGCTACCACTGCGCTCCAGACCAGAAACCAGCTGATCGAGCGCACATATAACGCCAAGCGACATCGTATTCTCCCACAAAGGTCCGCGATGCTTTTTTTCGAGATGAAAGACGCTCTCTATGCTCATAATAAACGAAACATGTCCAGGCAATGCAATATTTTGTTCCCATCCATGTAAACCTCCCAGGAAGAAGAAAACGAACGTTAGTAGAAACATGACATGTTGTACGTGTGTACGTGTGGTAGATTGACAGCGTTGCGCTGTGACAGTAGTGTGACAATATGTATAGGTAAGCGGAAATGAGGCAAGTATCCATCGTACATGCAGTTATCCTGAGCGATATAAGTTTCTTCAACTCAGACCTCTTCGACCACAGATAATCGCATCATGACTTGATCAGGCTTCACTATTAACCATCCCTTATCAAAACATGACAGCTGAAGCTGGCACATCCTTCTGCGCCTGGTAGGGGAAGTGTTCCATGAGAGGGCTTTGCACCTCTGTGCCCGAGGTATTCGCCGTTATTGGGCTCTTAGACTCGAAAACCTGTTGTCGAACCTTCGCACTCATACTTCCGCCCTCACTACTCGTCTTCCTTAATCTCTGCCTTAATGACCTTGAATTCGATTTAGGCTCCTCATCCCCAGAGAATGTACTTTTCATCTCATTTTCATCTTCCTCTCTAGGACTAGGACTTGGCGCGAGATTACGTTTAGTAGGGCTAAGCTGTGACTTCTCGGTACGTCCGAGGGCTTGGAGTAGAGTCTGTGTACGCTTACGGCGAGAATCGCGGACTGGGATTGGCGGGGCTTCGCTTTCACTGGCCGAGGAATCCATCCCATTGCGTAAACTGGCCTCAGGCGGAAGACTAATGGTATCAACAGAAGAGGTGCAGGAGATGAAGGTGGGCTCGGAGATATCGTGCTTGCTGATGGAGCGTTTACGGAAAGAATGGTATCCACCATAGCCCGTATTTGGAGCGCTTTGCGGTTTTATCATTGTAGGCGTAGATGAGGTCCGGGACGATAAGGATGGGAGTCGGGCTTCATGTAGGGACGGTGTTGAGTGGGTAGAGTATGGATATGGATTCGCAGATGGACGTATGGCTGGGTTGATCATGAACGGAGTGTTCGGCGGTGCGGTCCGTTGATACTCTGTTTTGCTGTTGCTCCGTACACGATAGGACATCGCAGAGCGTGATCTTTCGGGAGGTGGCAAGCCATGACGTGCTATACTCGCCATCAATTCGTCCGTAGGTCTTGGAGGACTAACTAAAGTCTGGCTCTCGGCTTCGGGATTTGCTCCGTTTGGTGCGTAGCCATGGACGCGGCCTCTGTCCAGGCTTGACTTCATCACGTTGCCACCGTGGGACTCCGAGGGTCTGCTAGATCTGTCAGAATAGGTAGAGCCAGATTGCGATGACTGTGGAGAGTGCTTCTGAGCAAATTTCTCCTGGCTTCTCTCACTGCCCGCCTCATGTGGTACGAAATTTGAGGGGTGATCTGAATATTGACGTACATCTTGTGGCAGCCTCTGTTGTGGTGGATATTTCTGTTTTGGCGGCATAGCTCGATCCGAGAATTGCTCCCTACCCATAAACATATCCGACGGAGGTTGAGGCAGATGTGTACTGGAACCTGGTCCAGCACCGTTAACGGAACTAATACCCAGCATTTTCATGGCTTTGGATGGGCGTTCTTGCGATTTTGAAGGCCTTTCACGCCCCACTACCAAGGAACCTCTGCTACTTTTTTTCAAGATGCCGAAGGGATGCCCTGATTTTGCTGGGCTATTGTCCTGGGTCCGAGATCCAGGTAAGGGACTAGCGGATCCACCGTCAACTTCCGCATAATTCTTAAGGTTGTCCTGCACCATACGTCTTCTCTCCGCCAACTCATTAGCAAGCTCTTGGCGCTCATGTTCTGTCTCTGTGCTCAGTGTACGAGTGTGATGAGCGTTGAGCTGCGCCTGCCAGTCGTTGGAGTTCGAGTCCTTCCTTGAGTGGCTTGCCCGCGGTGCTTCACCGCCCAAAACACGCTGCGCTTTATCATCGCCTAGCATCTGCCTTGCCTTGTAATTTTCTTTATTATTCCTTAGTGCCTGTGCCTGCTCTAATATATGCTTAGCCGCAAAGGATAGTGGTGGGGGCGCTGCGACAACGCTCTGGTCAGAGCTACGGTTCTCATTTGCCCAATAAGCCCTGTCTGGTTCATTCTCCTCTCGTGATTGTTGTCGAGAATGACTGAGGGCAGACTCATGACCGAAAATGCTGTCGCGTACCTCAACCGAAAACCTGCTCTTATTGTTTTCATCATCAGGGTATACTGAAGACTGGCCGCTGTCGTTGCGTAGATGAGCGCGTACAAGCCCACTGAGACCATTGGAGACTCCCACTGGTCCCAGAGTCGGCGAGTCCGCATTCACAGCCTTGGTCGGTTGTTGGCCAGGCACAGAATTGTCCCTTGGCTGAGTGATGGTCTTCTCGCTTCGGTAACTTCGACTGTCAGAAGACGCCTCTTCCGTTGGCTCCGCAAGATAGTATGGATCATGAGGAAAATAGAGTTGACGATTTGGGTTAGCAGGCTTGAGTGGCTGGGAGCCTAGCGGTGACGAATTCGCGAATTTGGAGTCTGAAGGTCTAGGAGAGTTGGGATCGGCTTCAGATTCGCTTTCTGCTTGCGAGCCTACTTCACTACCTGCGAAGAAGCTGCGCTCCATGGGCCCTTGATTCTGCTCCTCACTCTCATGAAGAGAAGGCGTATTGCCACGTTCACGGACCGCAGGCAAGACTCGATCTTCCATGTGATGTTCCCAAGGTTGCCGGAAGGATCCGGCCCTAGAAAAATTGCTTGAAAAATTGCTGCCAAGGGAGTTATTGCGGCTGCGCCCAGTTGTCTGCTCATCAATAGAAAGTGCTTGGGGTGAGAAAGGTCGAAAGAGTTGAGGACTAGGTGTATTGCGGCCTTCTTGTAGCTGCAATTGCCGCCGTAAATACTGCTGTTCGTCATATTGCTTGGTTGGTTTATTAAAGGCTCCCGATGCGGTTGCTTTGCCGAGATCATTGGGCTCTAGGGAAGCCGCAAAAGTAGGATCTTGATTCAAATCCTGATCTGGACTCAAAGGTGGACTTAGTGGAGGAGATTTGCCGTTGCCGGAGTCCGAGGTATTGCCAGCTTGACCATTGGAGAAGCCCAAGTCAAAGTCTGCCATTCTGGGTGGGGTCCCAGAGGGAGCTGGACTTGCAGCCCGGAAGCCATTGGAGGCATACAGCGGATCACCACGCTGGTACCGCTCGTTAAGATTGCTAGCACTTCTCGATAGCCGCCTTGTATGTCCAAGGTCTTTTGGTGTAGGACCTCCACCCAAGGTGCGTTGTCGCTGTATGGACTCGAGTCTGCTCAAAGCCGAAGACTGTTGTTCGTGCATGTGTTGGTCCAGACCTTGCCCATAAAGGCGTTTTGTTTTCGGTAAGGGGCGATCTGAGACCGCCGAACCTGGCTGTGTTGATGACTGGGCATGGAAGGAGCCGTTAATGGCCTCGTAGGCAGATCTTTGCGAGGCAACAGAAGTGGCAGCTGTAGACGTGCGAGGTTGAGATGGGCCAGAGTTGGTCGAAGATGAGGTCTCCCTGTTGCGGTTATATCTCGCCAAAGGTGGCGAGCCTGAACGTTCCTGCTCTTTGAATGAACTCTGAGAGTCCAGCCCCGCAGTCTCTCGTTCTTGCCATTCCTGCTCCCGAAGCCTCTGAAAAGCGGACATTGCAATGTCACTCTCATATAGTGCTTTTCCGCCCATATTCACTCCTGAAGGCATTTCACCGTCTTCCGTGGTGCCGAAATTTTTGACTGACCCTGAGCCTCCAACAGGTATCTTATATATCTTTTGACGCCCTCCAAACATAGTGTTCCCTTCACCCGGCCTAGCTCTGCTCATGACACCGCCTTCATCTGTTTCATAACCACCAGATCCGTATGACTCGGTCCTGGTACTAGCAAACGGCGGTCGTATCGAGCCATGTATGGAGTCGACTTCGGCGATATCTGAGAGTCCGTGGCGGTTGAAGAGATCAAGCCTTGATGCTCGCTTAGGGAAGAGTACGCTGTCATCGTTGGCCTTTCCTAACATTGAAGTTGGATCGTCCTGTTCTCTGAGCATGCTGAACCTTGCGGATAGGTTTGGCATAAGTAGACTTGTGCGAAAATCATCTTGTGGCGGTAGTGCGGTTGCAAGATCGATCTCGGGCTCAGGCTTTGGTGGTTCTGGGGCGGCATGTTTCTTCCGCTTGAACGTCTTGGATGAGAAAGTCGGCATCGGTGGCGTTTCTGCGTCTTGTGAAGGTCGACGACTGCCACTTTCCGTCTCTCCTAGGGACTTCTTTCTCGAGCGGAAGCGATTCATGCTGAGTGCTGCGCTTGTCGTCTATAACTGATAACGCACCCCACCCTGATAAGCTGCAGGCGATCGTCAATGGCTTTGAAGCCGAAGAAGCAATTGCAAATATGATGGCGGCTAATTGAGGATGTCGCAACTAGCAATGCTTATAGACGCTGTCAGTCCAAGCATTCACGGCTTCGATCTCAACCCCGGATTCTGGGCGTTGTCGTCTACCCCTTGAGGCAGCGCAAAATCCGATCCTACGACGGATTTGCGGTTGCTTGCTAATTGCGTAAGCCGCAACATGAGACGTCAGAAGAATGTTGGATCAATGTCCGTGACAGAGCATGTAGGAGAGCGTGGCTGTCGATACCAAGGGGTTGTTTGAGCGAGGTGGTACAGGAGGGAAAAGACCGATTGAGGGATCTACTGGGTTTTCCACGCGACTTCGCGAGATTCTAGTGCTAAAGGCTGTTCCGGGAGTTGCGACTTTCGTGTTTGCCCAGGATCCAGCCTGCGAGAGGAATGGTGAAGCGGAGGTAAGGTAATGAAAATTAATGAGTGACGGTGGCCGGTAGAGTACAGATAGTGTACAAGTAGGGTACAAGTGAAAAGTGTTTTCTGCAAGTCGCAGGCATGCAAATTGCGGAGGTAGAAAGGGGTTTAGAGCGCTGAAAGGTTGCTGGGGGTGCGGATTTCCAATACTATCTAGGTACCCGTGGCGCGTCACCAACTTAGACCCTTGGGCCTGTGTTTTGTCGTGGGGAATTTCTTCAACACGGAACGGTCATTTCCCGCGTCAAATTGGTCAATAAAAGGTAGGAAATGTAACCTTGATGACGACCATGGTAGACTTCCTGGGTAGAGGGAGACGGGTAAGGTAGGCCCTGTTACTATTCTACAGTACTATGGTAGTCGCTATTTGTCAACGTGTAAATAATTTGGTTTAGTGAGGCTGTGGCGGGCTGAATCTGTGGGAAGAGGGCTGATTTGCATCCAAAGCATGTATTGTTCGGGGATTTCATGTAACATTCCTGCGCACCACTGCAGCCCATATGACACCACTGGATGCAATATCGCATTTCAGGGGCGAATCGAAGCGCAGTCCATCTTGGAGAGTCCGAATCTGGATTGAAAAAAAGGGGAACGATGCTCGCGGGGCAGCACAGATGGCCAATCGTGGGCGGCAGTATCCGATTCGCTGGGATACGCCCCCAAGACTTCGCCCCCCTGGAATCTCTCTGTGGTGTATGACATGGCCTGTCTTCCCCCCAAGACACTAACGTCTCAGGCGCCCAGGATCCCCCCGAAGGCCCGCTGGGAGGCGGCGTGTTTTTCGGACCCTCATCCATGCTCGGACTGGGGTTTGTGGCCAATGAGAGTGCTGTTGACCTCGGTTCCACTTCATCAAGCACGAAGAACCACATGGTCATCCGAAATACCGGGTCTGATAGAGTTTGATTACCGTTGTAGATCGTTTATAGCTGCCCATTCTCATCATATCGGAATATTCGAAAGAAAGGTAACAAAGTGAAAAAGTGAAAAAGGCTTTGTGCTCAACCATGACAGCACCGGAGCTTGCTCCTTGGCCGACTGCTATGACCGCGCACTTACGTACTAGATGTAGGTGCAGGGACGCAAATTTATAATCCTGCGAAAGAGCGACATCACGCATGGTCTGTCACCTTGCGCGAAAAATGCAGGTGCTATCCTGTCTCAGTCTTCTCCGTCTGAGGCTTGCATGGGACTTTTGGCCGCGAGTTTCATCAGGACGAAATCAGTGTGCCCTTGCCTGGTGAAGTTGTTAGAGAATAGGACCCAGGCAAGGCATGCCTGCTTCTTACACTTTGGCATCATGTGATACTACCAAGAGACAAGCTTGCTTCTACGAACCATCGTCTTCCCGGCTAACCTTATCAATGCTTCCCATACCCACTGGTCCGTCGTAGATTGTTCTCGATTTTGCGTTGGATTGGTCCATGGTTCTATGATGTTGACAACAGATAGTGAAACATCCTCCATCATTATCAATGGTTCATCTCCGATGTGGAGTATTATAGTGACGTCCTTCAAGTACCTGCGAGTAGATCTTGATGACAGCTTGCAAATCCATAGAAAGTGGTAATATCGCTTAGTCCTCGACCCAACAGGTAGAACCGGTAATGGAAGAAGAGATCTAGCCTTTCGGGTTCCTGCAGACTGAAGGCGGATTCATTCGAAGTATATAAATACGACTTGCTCCGAAAAGTTTCCGTTGCCACGCCCCAACGCTGGGGCCAGAGTTGCTAAGTCATCGCGGGCCAAGATCAACATCTTTACACCTATATTCATACACGAGGCTCAGACCAAGCCTACGTAACCAACGGCACAGAGAGTGCAGTCCGCCCGATCTACAACTCATCCTTGGGCGTCTGTGCCTTCTCTGCTACTTCACAAACAGCAGGTGTCCCCACCTCCATCCTGTATACACATTTCTCTTCCTCCGTGATTTTCCACAGCTCATCCGTCTCCGCACAAGCCAACACAACCAAAGTGCTTCTATTCGGACCGTTCCAGCAATGTTGTCCATTCTCATACCTCAGAGCGACCCTGACACCACTCCCGAGTCCTTTCCCATCTGGAGGCACTTCATCGTCAACTGTCACGCTGTCAATTGACACGAAATTGCCCATTGTAGTCCGCCCGTTATTTTTCTTTGATATCTGCTTTGTGCTTCCCAGCCAGCAGAGCTCATAGGTGTATTCACCGGAGTCTTTGGTGATGCATTGGTCTTTGAGGGCGCGGAAAACATCGTCTGCGCCATAATTCTTTTCAAGATCTTCCTTATATGTATTGAGCTGATTCCGGTTGTTCTTGAGGCTATCCTCAGTAGCTTTGAGGGCATTGCGCGCTTCCTCAACTTCTTTGGACGACCCAACGTCGCTGCTCGGAGCGAGGACACCATTCTCGATGAGTAAGACGCGTAAGTCGCGTAGTTTCTTGTCGATCCAGTCGCGGAATGGGGTTGGGAGGTAGGCTTCAATCCTGTAGACTGCGGGACGTCAATTCGTGTGCCCTGCAGAAATGAGCCCTGCGGATGATACTTACGGACATCGACATCACTCTCTTCAGGCTCCTCCCACTCATCCCATTTGATGGCTCCTGTCTCCGAGTCGGGCTTTGCTATCTCGTCTAGATCCCGGTCATGCGCCTCATCTCCAATTGTGGGCTTATCTCGCGCTGCGTAGTCTTCCCAGCTCCTCACTGCCCTCTTAACGCCTTCGTCATTGAAATTAGGATTGTATTCCTCCTTGAACGTGGTCAAGATGCCCTCCAGCTCTGCTATCCGTGCCTTGCTCATGTCGCGCTGACTCCGGACCTCGATCAAAGCCTCTCTGAGCTCTTCAATCCTATCTCTCGCCAGCTGAGCTAACATGCTAAGCTTGCCCCCTGAACCTGGCTTTTTAACAACCTTCCCTCTTTCGTGTCGTTCGGCCTCCGCCAGATTTGCTTCGAGGCCTTTCAACTTGAGCTCTTCGGCCTGTATCTCAGTCTCTAGCGTGTGTATCTTGGCCTCTACCTCCTGCCTCAAAATGGCGGATTGGGCTACGAGTTCCTTTCTTCTCTTCGCAGCGTTTGACGCCGACTTCTGCCTCTGCTCGTCCAGTTTTCGCCATTCCTTCCCAATCTCCTTACATCGATCCTCACACTTGATACCCCCAACTCTCGCCCATTCGTCGCTTCCGTCACAACAGAGCTGATAGTCGCAAACGCCGTCATTAACATTAGTAAAGGGTACGTAGCTTGGCTGATGGCCTTTGTTCTTGCAGTAGTAGCCTGGTAGAGCGAGCGTAGTATTCACATCACCAATTGGAACAGCGCCGACAGTGTAGGGCGATAGAGATGACAGGTGGGCGCAAGCTGAAGTACCGGGCTCGTCCGAGCCATCGGGGCAGTCACAAAAATCATCATTCACATGGGAGATAGGAAGTTGGATGGAGGGCGATGATATACACGAAAACGTATCAGTAGATTTGTAGAATTTAGCAACTATTGTAACGGTCAGTGAGCTCGGATTTCAGAGCAAAGAGAAAGTGTGTTTATTCAAAACAGGGCAAACAAACATTCTGGGCCAACCCCTCGCGGTCGAGGACCCTCAGCAGCATCAATTAAACAGGCAGCGAAGCCCGCAATTAATAGTGCTTCGAGCCGTCTCATATTGGAACAGGTAAGGACAGATTTGCGAAGTTCGCGCAGGTGGAGGAGAGATTCGAAGAGGTGTTTGATTTGCTTGACCCTGGGCTTGGCAAGGTTGAATCAGTGCTAGCGCTTTCAGGCGGAGAAGCGTACCAATCCTCGATGCTGCTGCACGGATTTTTATGTTCTTTACAAACCACTCAGGATAGTCAAAAATGCCCTGCTCTTTGACTTGATGTGCGGATTGAAAGTGGGTGGGAACCTGAGACTGAGGGTCAACCTCTCAAACCAAGAGGTGAAGTTCCTCCTGGTGTATAACAAAATTCGTCTGCTGAGTCGTCTCATATCCCTCGCGAGAATCTCCTTGAGGAAATGCCTGAGTGCAACATAGAACAATATGTGCTACAGTCTGCTATATATGATGAAGATATGGTTGGATACCCTGAGAACACAGACACGGTTCATGAGGGATATCGTGAAAATCATCGCCATCCTCAAAGACGCGAGCATCCCTCGTTGTCTCTATCGAAGACTACGCGCTGAAGTTTTACAAGTCAGGTCGGAAGCCGGATGTGGGAAGGAAATCCTTAGATTCAATGTTTGGAAGACAGTTGTGCTAACATTACCTTACGTGACAACGGTAGAGTCCTGGGTGTGCTAGATGCACGTGACAAGAAGGCTACAGATCTTCTGATTTTAAACAGCAAATTCTCAAGCCGTACAGGCCTTCACCGATGGGAAGTAATGGCAATTTACTTCGCACTTGTCCCTTGTCAAGGTTGTTGAACAGTCTATTATCGGATCCTCGTGAAAGCAAGTTACCAAAACTTCCTTGCGAACCGGCATACTTAACATGGAAGGCCCAGTGGACGACCATACCCGAAGCGCTCATTAAACGCAAAACTTATTGTCGATACACAAAACGGAGCATTTTGATGATACAGATCTTACCGAGAAACGGGGAGAAAAGAACCTTGATCCTAATGTAAGTATTGACACTAGATGGGTATGACGGATGGAGTATGCTGTCCAGGCATGTGTTGGTGACCCAGCCTACCTTCGATTAAGTACAGGCCTCAAGAAGAGCCGAACGGCATGCCTTGTACGCGGGAAAGGGGGTCGTATGAGCTTGAAAAAACCCTCCGCAATTTTCGCAACTAGATGGCGTAGGTATGGGTGATAGTGTCCCACGTCAATCCAAAGGAACCTGATTGCAACCGGGTGAGGAACTTTCAAATCAGGACTGAAGGTTCATCCAGACAACAGCCAGCCACGGGTTACATTCGGAGTTTCTTCGTTGGCCGATATCTGTCTCTTCCCTGATTGGCCTACATTAGTGCGTGAGCAGTTAACCACGACACCCCGCATTCCCGATCTTGAAGCTACAGGTGGCTGCATAATATAAAATCCTTGTAACCAGCTCACCATCAGCGTTCGTAGTGCAACAACGACCTTTCAAGATCCTGAAGAACGTGCCTGAGGTTTCTCCAGATACTATTTCAGCAAGTGATAAATATTTTTCACCGTACTCAAGCACAATGGCAGGAGCAAAACCGATCAAGGCTGAAACATACAATATTGAATTACTTCCAGACTCAGATGAAGAAGAAGAAAAGCCTGTCCCTCCAGTGGCGAACATGACTTCCGCGACTGACCTGATCACGAGGCTCCTAGAGCAGAACTCGGTCCAATATGCTGTGATGGGCGGCTTTGCCATACATTTGCTCGAAAAACCACGAGAGACTAGAGATATAGACGTATGTTTCATTGGTGGTTTTAAGCACATACGGGAGATCCTTGAGCAACAACCACGGTAAGCCACGTGTGTTGTTCTTAGCGTCTACAAAGTGCCTTCTCTCTCAATCTGAGGCTAGTCACAATTGCTTTTGTCTTGACTACATATGGAGTTCTTGATTGTCCTCCCTTGTTCCTCAGGTCCTGTGATAGTATTTCGTTCTTCTTTGGGAGCACATCGAAGATTCGAGCGTGTGCTTTCGAAAAGTGGCACACTTATATCTCAACAGCCTAGTCATTCCAAGCACAAAGCTAGCTTCCGATATCATGAAAGTCTTCGTCAAGACCGGTCCCGGCCAAGACAGCTGCTCGCATTCCCACAGTATCGAAGTCAAGCTCATCGAAAGTGGTATGCGTCCCGAGCCCCCTCTCAGACACACCATACACAGAAACAACAACCTCTTTGCCCTTCTCCATTCCTCTCCTCTCCAGAATTAACAAGCTGCCCCAGGCGTCCTAGGCAGCCCCGCCGACCTCGCCTCGCATTGCCGTCCTATAACCCTCAGCGACGGCAAAGGTCACCAACGCACAATCCAAACACTCGACATCCTTTACCTGTTACGGAGTAAAATGAGTGCGTACAGGACTCGCCAGTCGGAAAGTGATCGGACGGATATTCTGCACGTACTGAAGATGTTTGAGGATGAGGCGAGGAGTGTTAGTGGAGATTTAGATCCTGAGGATGTGGCTTTCTTTGTTGAGTCGAGTCCGCAGGAGGATCAGAAGTCTCTCGGGGGGTTGCTCGGCGTGAAGGATGGGTGACGGGGGTTAGGAGAGGGCAGGATTTGCGGATGTGCTTAGCGATGTTGGTTTAGATGAGTGTATAGGGTTTGTAGCCCCTCATTTCAATGGAAGATATCCATTTCGTACATTCGGCAGACATGGTACGCTGCCTAATTCACCGTATGGGACCAAGTGCTGAATATTATCTGCATGATATCAGGACACCTTTACCAGATCATGCTTCATTCACACAGGAACGAACCTTATGCACGTCCCACCGGGGAAAATAGTATTTATGTATAATCCGACCAAAGAATGCCTACACACCCAACCATACCGCTCTTCCCTGGACTATTGCCACCTAACGCCGCGCAATGCGTTCTAATCTTCCTCTCCCCACTCACCGTCTCGCATTAGCAGGAATCGAAAACCCCCTCGTCATAAAATCCGTATGCTTCTCATCCATCCCATTTTTCTGGCTAAACAAACTCTTCACGTTATCATTCGCGCCCAACTTCCTCCTCTTGTTCCGTTCTTCCTGCTCTGCGAGCACTTTGGCTGTTAATGTGGCTGTATCTTGGTTTTTGATGCTGCTTTCTGGTTTCGGGGGCTTCTCTGGTCGTGATAGGGTTGGTTGTGCTCGGACGGATTCAAATTCGCCTACAGTGGCATCCTCAACGTTGGCATTCTTCTTCCTCTTTCTGCTGCTGCCAGGGGCTTTCTTTAATGAGTGGGTGAGATTTTGCTCTTTGAGTCTTTGTATTCGTTGCTCGAGACGGTCTTTTTCGGTTTGTGATGTTGGGAGGATGGGAATAATGTCATTGGGTGAGTAGTGTTCATTGCATTGAAGACAGCTTTCCCCTCCCATCTCTTTAATTGCGCTCTCTACGAAGGCGTGGCCACAGGGCACTAGGTAAACGGCTTTCACACCTGGTCCTAAAGCTTTGCCCGTGATTGGACATACCCAGGTTTGTTTAGTCGCAGATGCCTCTTCCTCTTCATCATGAAGCTGAAATTTGACCTCTACGACATCTCGTAGACTTCTTAGGCGATCCTTGAATGCCTCTCCTTTCGCTTCCAGCCCTTGTTTATCCTCTTGCGCGGCAGAGAGTAGATGGTTGAGGACCGCATCTTTATTGTATAATGTCCCTAACGCATCTGAAACGACTGGTAGCGAGAGTGGTTGGTGGGATAAAGCGCAGGTAGACCAGTAATGTTCTTGCTGTTCGGTTTGTATCTCCTTGACCTGGGTTGTTGAGAGGTCGCGAGCTGCTTCCTTGACCAATTCCCGCCGCGTTGGTATACTACCTCCGTCGTTACCCATTATGGTCGTTTGAGCTGACCAGATTAAGGTCGTGGCTTGGTGTAGCTAGAGAATGCACCAGAAGGAGGGTTGGTAAGCCGCGAATAACCAGCCGCTGAAAGAGCCGCTCGCTCCAGATCCGATGACGCTGCGGGGCCCGGCGGGACGATCCTGGGCCAGCACAAACTTCACTTCCCACCACTTTGAATCCCTTCCCCCAGCGAGTTTGATACTCAAGAATGAGGTTGGCTTCCTGGGCTGGCTTCGACGTCTCGTCTAATCATCACTGGGACGTTACCTCCACAAACTCAGGCACCCCACAATGGCACCCCTTCTGGGCCCATCTATGACTCCGAGCCCCAGCTTCAGAAAAGCCACTCCGAATCGCCGAATCGTACCAATCGTACCAGCAATACCCCGAAGTCTTGAGAGAAAACCAAAAGAACAGAGCCCTACGCTAGTGGTTTCTTCGGAAGTACCAAAAGTCAACAGCTCTCCAGGCAGAGACAAGCAAGAGGAGCGCCCCACAGAGGAAGTCTCTGTGCTACCAGCACCAAACTCTCAAAGTGTGACACAGCCTGAGGCAGTGGAAGGCGCCAATGCAGAGGTTGGGGATTTGCAGAGCGGGGACACCTTACCAAGTGAGAACGAGCGAGGCCTCGAAGAATCCGAAGGTAAGTCAGCATTCCAGAGCCTTGTCCAAATGCTGACCATTCCAGTCGTTGGAGAGACAAGGGTTTTATCTCCGAGTACCATACAGGATTTTGGAATCGAAAGGCATGGCTTCAAATTGCCCCCACCCTTCTATCCGAGGAAGTCTCCCACAACAGCCATCTCTACAGACCTTGCTCCTACAGATGAGCCCATCAATGTCTTGCAAGGAACCTCACAAGATGTCGATGGGAGCGCGCTCCAGCAGGAAGTACCAACGAAGCGTATGTCACTTCGTGGCTCAGCACCGAGCTTCCACGCCCATCCAACGCCTCCCAGTGACACCGTAACTTCTCCAACAGCTTCATCGGCGAAAAGCTTCCCTGTCGCCCAGTCAATTTCCTTCCATCCACAGCCCACGCCTCCTGCTGATACTACACCTTCACCAACGCATTCCTACCAAGGCTCTAATCATGCGCAGAGCCTAGCATTTTCTCCGCCACCCCCTACGTCTTCACATAATGCCTCTTCTCCAGCTCACTCTATCTACCATGGTTACGTTTACGGGCCCTCACCGTACGAGTATTCTCCCGAGATTCCGGCAACTCGGCAGCCCTCCGGATTTGCTCGACCTGAAACTGAGACTCAGGTTCCCGTGAAGCAACACGACACGGTTGGATCGCCTTATTACAGCCAGCCCCCAGCATTTTCAGTCTTAGGAAGTCAGCCTCCACTTACACCTTCTGCCACCCCATTTAGTAACATGCCCCAGCAGTCGAATTACATGAATGGATACTTACCACCTGAGTCAATGGGTTATACTTACGCTAGCCCGGTGCCAGAACATCAACCACAGAATGGATACCTTGTCGAAAATACTCTCAACGCACATGGGCTCCCATCTTCAAACGACGAACAGGCATACCATGGCCTTAGCATCAGCCAGCCCAAAATGTATCAGTCGCATGTCTGGCCAACCGCTACGTTGAATGATCCACAGCTTTCTTCAATTAACACTCCCTGCAGTCAGGCACCATTAGTAGCGCACCTCCTTCGAAACTTCAATCTACCAGTCTATGCTGACTGTAGATTGGTTCTGACACACAAAGAAGAACGCTTCGGGTTGACACAATGGTATCTTAGTAGCCTTTTGCTTGCACAGAGCACGAAACTACGAGATTTGCTTCAAGCTTCTCGGACTGGCACAGATGGGAGGAAGCTCATTCAGTTAAATTTAACCGACAGGTTCGTAACCCCTGAATCGATGGAAGCGGTACTCCGTGTCTGCTACGGTGAATCTCCTCATGGGTTCTCAGGGGTAAATCCCCAGGACCACTTCTCAAGAACGAGAACTGAGGCCTTGACGCCTTGGATGACAGATACCCTGTCATATGCCGCAGCGGGCTTTCTTCTCAAGATGGACGGCGTGGTTTTGCGAGGTCTAGATATTGCTTCTAAGATCCTAAGTTGGGAGAACTTGGAGAAAGCACTGTCTTTCGGCCTAGAGAGCGAGATTGAAAGAGGCCGGAGTGCTTCTGCGAGCGTAATCCCTGCCTATCGCCCTCTTAATCCCGTTGAGGGCGAAAGTTCATCGAGCTGTGCATATACTTCCCTTCCCTCCCAGGAAACACCAACGACAGATAAATCCAATGGTCCTGCAAGCTCAACCTCGGCTTCGGGCGATTATCACCCTCCACAGCCGCAATCTGCCTTTGATTTGCTCATGCACTGTTTACGCTTTCTCACCGACAGCTTCCCAGTATCCTGGAGCTTGGACGTATCAGCTCGACCACTAGCCGACGTGGACAGACTACCAGTCACTGCAGAAAGCCAGTCACCCCTATCAAAGTCACGACTTTGTACAATCCAATTCGGTGACCGCCCATCTGAAGCTACTGCGAAGTCGACGGACCGTAACCTACTCGTCTCAACGATCCTACTCTCTTTACCGCACATATGGCTTGACTATATGTTGAAATCTGTAGGGGAGCCAATCCGTCGTGAAATAACCTCCATTGTCAAGGAAAGGGAGAGAAGGCGATACATTGTGCTGCGGAGCCAGAGTGTTTCTTGGGAACAGCGAGTTACTGCTAAGGATTACGAATGGGCAGAAGCCGGATATGAGGAGTCAGTCGAGACATCTGATGATGGAGAGGTGACCTTATCAAGGAGGCATACTGGAATTGCCCGTGATATTGCGGAAGACGGTACGGCCACAAAAGTTTGATTGTAATACTTTTATGTTTGTTGCGAAAAAGGGAAGTGTTCAGCATTGCTAGCGTTAGGTGTCTCGGTAAAAGGCAAGCGGTTGCAAAACTTACAGGAACAGATACAGCATAGGAGTTATACGATTTACAGGAGCTTTCTTGCAAAAGGTGGGCGGGGCTTGGAAACCCTTGTCGGGATGATATGGCATAATAAAGCCATACTTGCGTGCGAGCTTTAAAAATAAAATTAGGGAGAGCATTATTGCTATCAGTCTAACGGCTTTTTACTGACATGAAAAAATTCTAATGGCGATGACGTTTCGGCTTGCTCACCAACTGTTTCTTGCGGATTTTGTGAAGTGCGCTTGGCTCTGAATTTCTTGAGAAAGGTCGCTAATATGGGTCGCACCTTCCCTATAATCCCAGATTTCGTTCTCGTCACGTTCTGCTCTGATGCAGAGCTCCCACGTTATATCAATGCACATCCTCATACCTACAACAATTCACCTATTATTCAACTTTGGATCACACCAATGGCGTTTCTCATATATCTATAAACTCGTGTCCTCTGCTCTTGTGTCTCCCTTCAAAGTTCTTCTCAGCTTCGATCCCATTACTACGCTAATATGCGAAAGTCTTCCTCGACTGCAAATTCTAATCATGGGCACAACGGCCGTCAAGGTCGAGCTCGACGAAGAGAAGCATGCTCAAGTTTGGTAGAAAGGAGCAGCCATTCGGACCAGATTTTCGAGAACGCGGAGGCGCAGCCTAAGGCTACAAGTAGTAAGTGTATCACTAAATACTATCAGCTTTTCTTCATCCAGTGAATTGATTTATGCCATGTGCTCCGCCACAGGCAACAGATTCGCAGCTCTCCCTCCCAGAGTACCAGCGCCTGACACCATACTACAATCCAATAGGACCCCCCAATCCGACTTCAGCTTCCGTTGTGACCCCAATCCCAGCACCGCGTCACCGACAAACAAGACCTCCGACGAAGATAATACAGCGCTAGCACCCCTGGCAGTCATCTTTCCTTGCACGGATCAACAAACAGACCCCGACCCAATCACCATATTCCCATTACCACACTCAACCTCAAAGACCACCACAGACGCCCATCACACATCCAAGCCTCTCCCCTCACCCCCAACCACACCACCACCCATCCTCCTCCTCCTGCATGGTGACCTCCACGAATCACCCGTCCGTCAAGAAAGCCCGTCTCCTGAGCCGCTTAACGATAAGCAGCGACCGCGGCCGGCTCTCCATCCTTTGTTCCACGCTGAAGAGGCAAGTCGTGGGTTAGGGTTGCATAAGCCTCATCGGCAGCCTACACCATTTCCTTCTGCGCAGAAAAACGGCAAAAGAGGCCGGTCCAGATCGAATAGCTCGAAGGATAAGGATGGCGCTGTGAAGTATGGCGGAGAGGAGCAGAAGAAAGAGGAAGACAAGAAGAAAGGTGGCGTGGTGGGGAGGATTGGACGGGGTATTGCGCGGATGTCGAGGAAGGGGACGGAGAGGGCGGAGGTGGAGGAGGGTTGGCGGGAGGGGGTCAGTGATGGGGATAGACGTCATTTGGAGGAGGACGAGGAGGAGGATGGGGAGGGAGGTTGGGAGTGGGTCGGTCCCAGTGGGTAGATTAGGCTGATGAGAATGATCGAGGGTGGGTCAGCCATGCTGTCTAGTACTGGGGTTTGGGAGTCGGTCAAATCCCCGGGCCTTATGGATTCACTTGAGCAAGGACGTATGAAAGAAGAAATTCATCGATGAGCTATCACTAAGGAAGTGTACAAGCCAACGTAATTCATCATCAAACGAAAATGTAGTAAAAGTCTTCGTTGGAAGATACCATTCCATTATTTCTTAAGCAAGAGCCCTACAAACGCTATATAAACCTACTTAACCCGCTAAACACTCATTCAAGTAGGTATCGCCATATCCCCCTTTCATCATACATTGTAATCTCCCTCACGTCCTCTACTCAATATCCACCTTCTTCACCTCCACAATATCATTATCCAACTTCGGAATCGTAATCATCAAGACCCCCTCCTCCATCTTCGCACTAATACCCTCAGTATCCACCTGTGCCGGATTCACTTTACTCCCCAGCTTAATCTTGCGTTCAAACACACCCACTTTCCTCTCATCAAGCGCCAGCGTTTTCAAAAACTCTTCATCCCCAGGGCGGTAGATGACGCCCGCGACGTTGAGTTCGCTTTTATCGGCGTCCCAGTTCACGCCTACGTCTTCTTTTTTGGCGCCTGCGAGGGAGATGTGGATGATGTAGGCGTCTTCGGTATCGAAGATGTCGGCGGGGGGGGTGAAGTCTTTGCTGTTGCTGTTGCTGTTGCTGTCTTTGGGGTTGTTGTTGTTGCTGTTGTCGCGAGTGGCAGAGAGGACGTCCTCGGGGACGAATTGTGAGATGAATTCGCCGAGCTTGCTCATGTCGAAGGGACCGCCCATGCCCATGCCCATGTTACGAGGGCCGCAACGTCCTCCGCGACCTCCGCGTCCGCCCCAACCGCCCCAGCCACCACGGTGGTGGTTGTGGGGGCCTCCGTGGTATTGGGGGGGACCGCCTCGGCGAGAGCCACCGAAGGGGAAGCCGGGACCGAAGGGGTGGTCATGGGATGCAGGACCAGCGAACTCAGGTGGGGGCCCCTCGCCGGGAGGTGAGGGTGGGGG
>NAPT01000105.1:0-60197 GCA_002927785.1 Cladonia uncialis | reverse complement strand
TGGTTGGAGGGGGCGGGATTGTGGGATGGTCGTTGTTCAGGGCGGTAGGCTCGCTGGGATGGCTGATTGCATTTTGGCCTGTTATGACGGTACCGTCTGCTAGACCGGCGGAGATGTGGTGCGAGAAGTTACTGACGATGGAGGGTAGGACTGCGGTTTTTGATTCGTCTACGCCGCCCATTATCGCGAGGAGGTAGATTGCTGATTCGAAGGAGCCGGAGAAGAGGCGGGCGCCGGTTAGGAAGAGGTTTCCTATGGAGGCGGATTGGAAGTTGAAGGTTGAGATTGGGGGACGGTTGCGTTTTAGAATTTCGAGATGCAGATGGGATAGGATTGAGCGGATCAGCATTGCTTGCGGGGTTGGGATGGCGTCGTAGAGGGGCGATGTGCCAGTCAAGAGAGTGAGAAACTCGGTGGCTGCCGGCTCTGGAGAGGGTGGAAGACGGTGGTTGAAGAGGTTTCGTATGGGGGCATGGGTTGGTGGGATGAGGCGGACGAGACGACCTGACGAGATGGTGGGTCAGTCGCAGTATTTTGGAACGAAAAACCCCCATAGGTAATGTGAATAGAGCTAGATCCGTAAAGACATTTTCTACGACAGTAGAGAGGGAGAAACGATGAAAAGAAAGACATGTACAAACAACATATAAAGAAAGCAAGCCTACTCCTCACGTCCCCAATTCCAGGGCCTCCAAACACACGAAGAATCTCGCTGGAAGAGCCGCCATTATCACTGATCGGTATGACATAAGTCAAAGCGCAATTATTCTTCTCAATAACTTCATTGAAAACATCCACAAGGCTATTAGCAGCAGAGCCGCCGCTGAAAACAACTACTTTCCGCTTCGCAACATTGATGGTTGCCATAATATCAATGATTTGCAATCAGCACATAGAGTAGCGAAGAAGGATTGATTGAACGTCTTGTATTTCTTTTGATGGAGGAGATTGTAGTTGGTCAATAAGAACTGGACAATTCTAGCTGCCTAACCGAAAGAAGTGGACGTGTCCTCAAAAATTGCACAGTCAGGGATTGACATCCTTGGGCGCATCCCTACCGTATCATCGTCTTCCATATTAGCAAGGCATGTATAGCTGTAGGTTCTACAAGTATGAGGTGCAGTTCACGGAGACAGTAAGAGTAAATTCTGGATGTTGCATTCTACGCTAACACTAGTATAAATACAGCTATTGATAACATATTTGCATGGATGTCCCCCGCCCATCACTAAAAATAATTATGTACACCAACTTGACCGTCCAGAAATGAAACAACCTCATTCTCATCAATCGTACAATCACCCACTTCTCTCCTTCTCCCTCTCCCTATCTCTGTCCCTGTCCCGTTCCCTTCGTCTGTCATCTCTGTCCGCTCTGTCTTTATCGCCTCTGTCTGCTCTGTCTCCTCTATCTCCTCTGTCTCCTCTGTCTCCTCTATCTCCTCTATCTCCTCTGTCTGCTCTGTCTCCTCTGTCTCCTCTGTCTCCTCTGTCTCCTCTATCAGCTCTGTCTCCTCTGTCTCCTCTGTCTCCTCTATCAGCTCTGTCTCCTCTATCTCCTCTGTCCACTCTGCCCCCCCCAGGGACGTAGCGATCAATGTGTTCGGGAGCCTCGTCAGTTCGACGTCTTACGTATGATCGGTCTTCGTGCCTGTCCCTGTCACGATAGCGATCCTCCCTGTCCCTGTCCCTGTCCCTATCTCTGTCTCTGTCTCTTTCTCTGTCTTTTTCTCTTTCTCTTGGCCTATCACTGCCCCTACCTTTCTCTCGGTATTCGCTTCTCCCACCATCGCCATCCTTAGAATAGCGCCTTTCCCTGTCTTTGTCATAGTAAGAGCTGCGGTCACGGTATTCTCGATCCCTAGTAGATCGTTCCCTAGGCTCCTCGGGCTTTTCATCTCTCTCCCTTGTAGCCTTATCATCTCGGTCCCTCGTCTCTCGATCCCTGGTTTCCCTATCTCTAACTTCTCTGTCCCTAGTCTCCCTATCCCTGTCTCTATTGGTCTCCCTATCCCTATCCCCATCTCTATCCCTGTCCCTTACAGGTGCAGCACCACCAGGAACATACCGATCAATATGCTCGGGCGCCTCCTCTCGTCTCGGCCTGACATACGGCCGATCCTCATAGCGAGTACGATCTCTATCCCTACTACGGGGCCGTTCATCACGGTAGCGGTAAGATCGGTCATAGTCGTGATCATAATGCTTGCTTCTTTCTTTGTCCCTAGTGCTGTCTTTCTCAGTCGCTCTAGAAGCGCTGCGACTGCGAGGCTCTGCCTCGTCGCGATCACTGCGGGAACGCGCTTTGTACGCTTCTGCGTCTGCATCGCGCTTCGCTTGCATTTGTGCTTTGTAGGCCGCTTTGGCATCCGAATCCACTTCACGCCGGCGCTCTTCATCTCGAGTAGAATGAGAGCGGCGACGCTCGTGGGAGCGGGAGCGCTCATGGCGAGAGGTGGTTTCACGATAAGGGCTACGGCTGCGAGATAGCGCAGACGGTGGAGGAGGGATTGGAGAGCCTTGGTAGGGTGGAGCGCTGCTATAAGCAAGCCTTGTTGTGTGTCGATATTCCGGCTTGATTGATGACTTGTTGCGATCCGCTGCTGGGCCTTTCGGAGGAGAGACATGAGGCTTGCGGTGTGGAGACTCCGAGCGCTCTCGTTCCACTTTCGGGGTGTTCTTAGCAGCCAGCTCACGGCCCTCTTGGAGCAACAAGGCGAGGGCCGCTTCCTCAAGCGCTTTCTCGTCCACAGGTGGTGCTGGTGTTGTAGGTGTTGCAGCAACTTCTGACTCTCGCTTAATCTCCTTATTCTGCTTCTCACGTTCCTCTCTATCCTTACGCTTTCTGCGTTCAAGCTCCGTCTCCCTCTCAGCTCGTTGAGCCTCGCGCTCTTTCCTTCTTCTTTCCTCACTCCTCAACTTTTCAAGCTCTGCCTTCTTCATAGCCTCCTCAGCCTTCAACTTCTCGAATTCTTCCTCTTTCCTCTTGCGAGCTTCATCCTTCTTACGCTGCTTAGCCCTTTCCTCCCTTTTCACAGCGACCTGCTGCGCATATTCCTCATCCGTTTTGCCACCTCGTTTCTCTTCCTCCGCAGCAACCTCTTCGCCCACTTCAGCTCTCCTTATCTCTCGACCGGCCTTCTTGACCTGGTCAAGATTCTGATCGATCAAGTCGTCCAAGGTCTTCTCAATTGTCTTATAGATATCACTCCTGTCGACGGCCCCTTGCATGAGTGTTGCTGCTTTGTAGCGGTCGCGGGACAGTAATGAGGGGTCTCGATCAATCTCCACTTCGGCGAGCTCATTCAGAGCTTTTGTGAAGGCCGCCTTTTCCGGCTATGTGCAATAATGGGTTAGCTTTCCATATGCACACTTCCAGTGACAGTAGGTGATCTGTCAACTTACACTCTCCTCTAGTTGGGACCATACGCGCTTTCGCAGCGAATCATATTCTCCTTTCTTCTTGATTGTATGCAGCAAGCCGTCAATGGACGATCGTTGCGTTGAAGTCAAGGGTAGTTCAGAGGCCTTGAATCTTTTGCGCGGCAGCATTGCGGGCTCATCTAACTTATGTTTACTTGCCATGGCTTCCAGTGCGTCCACACTAGATGACGCTTTGAAGCCAATAGGCCCAGAGCCCGCTTGTCCCTCCATGAACGTTGGAGGAAGTCGCAACCTGTGCTCTACATGAACACTCCAATGCCAAGACGCGCTCAAAATTTGCCGGAGATCAACCGATTCTCCGACTTGCCGACCTCTAGTCGCAGCCCAGAGCTGCTCACCAGCACAACATCGGTTTGAAACACGTTTTACAGAGCTTTAGCTTGCCATTGAGGGCTTCTCCAACTGTACCATCCACGGAGAAGCTCACTACTTCCTCGCTATCACATCTCGAGTACCCTCTCATACCCATGATGTCTAAGATACTTTTCTGGTCAGGCTTCGGTACATGCTCCCCTTCCTCCATTGCTCTTTCCCAGAGCCGTCTAACACCATCCCACAGGCCTTGCCGTCCGATGCTGGCAGCTAGGCATTCAAATGCGACCCTTCCTCGAAAAACAGGCTCTCCTTGGTTTTCCTGTCTTCATCATAGCCGGAGGTAGTTTCGGCTACTGGTTGGAGGGCAAGGAGCAGGAGGGAAACAGAATATTGGCTGAGCGACGGCATAATCTGATGGAAAAGCGGAAACGAAGGGCAGAGAGGGAGGGGACGAGTTTGGAGGGGAGGATTGCTGCGACTGCAGGGGTGCATGAGACCGCGGTGGGGACTGGGGGAAGTGGTGGGGCGGATCAGATATGAGAGAGGATTCAGCGAAGGTCCGACGATTGGTGCGACGGTATTTCGTGAGAAAATTTTGACGTTGGTGATTGTGAGGGGACAACAGTCGGTTATGGAGGTCAACCAATGCATTTAGCCTCTACATTGAGAGTCTATAGGTATACTACGTGAAGTTACTTGTGGTGCTCGAATGGCGCGCTGAGCGCCTTCCTCAGATACGTTCAAGCTATCCAGACATTCGTCGTATGTGCGCAATATCATCCCGTTAATCCTGTCCGGTTGCAATTGGCGATAATCCTCTGCTTACTCTAGTGTGGTTATTCTGCAACAACTCGATCTGTATTTTGTAAGCGTCTGGAAATTCAACTATAATGGCTACTATATCTGAGCTTGAAAGATAGTAGCAACACAAAAAATGAGATTGTTGTGTATGCGGTTCGAAAAGGCAAATGGTCCGGCAACGGTTACGGCGTCTGTCAACACAACCGTCAACACAACACCAAAACAACCCCAATTTGAACGGCCAAAATCCAAAACGGACTGAAAGGAAAAGTCAAGGGTAGGAAAGGAGCAGAAGAACAGGACGCTTGAATGTGAGCCTTATGATCCAGCTCTCGTCAAGGAATGTTACACCATCATTTCTCGATGTGCACAATGGTATGCACATATCCAGCAATAAACCTGTATACCAATGTCCCACTAAAAACTCCTATCCCAAGACCAGAGTTAAAGCACTCGATCAGAGGACGACCATGCCCGTAATGAAACTGTTGATACTGTGTGGTTTATATTTCAAAAAGTCAACACTGGACGCGTACTGGCTAGTGTCAACATGTGTTGAAGGATTGGAGTCTCTCCACATTTGCCACCCCTTCTCGAGGCAGCCTCAGGAAGAGCTTCAGGAGTTTTGCCACCTCAGGAAGGAAGAATTCACGAGGAGGACAAAACCAGAGAGACGCTAGTAAGACTGGCCCAAATTCTCCTCCGAAGTTCAAGGTTGTAACTTGTGAAAACCCCAGAAGGGTTAGTGCATGGACATCGTAACATGATGTGTTGAAGGATTGGAGTTTCTCCACATTTGCCACCCCTGCTCAAGGTAGCACACCATGATCTTGTCTGTACAGCCTCAGGAAGAGCTTCAGGGGTTTCGCCACCTCAGGATGGAAGAATTCAGTGTTCACGAGGAGGACAAAACCAGAGAGACGCTAGCAAGACTGGCCCAAATTCTCCTCCGAAGTTCAAGGTTGTAACTTGTGAAAACCCCAGAAGAGTTAGTGCATGGACATCGTAACACGATGTGTTGAAGCGATAATTGTTTCTCCATGCTACCGTCTCTTGAGGCAGCATACACCATGATCTTATCCGTATAGCGCCAAGAAAGGCTTCAAATCATCTACCATCCCAACATGATCCAACGTCGTACTCATGAGGAGGGTAAAACCATAGAAGCGCTAGCGAGAGCTAACAAAATCTTCCTCGACGTTCATGGTTGTAACTTGCAAAAACCCCAGAAAGGTTAGTGCATGGACATCGTAACATGATGTGTTGAAGTGATGAATGTTTCTCCATGCTGTCGTCTCTTGAGGCAGCACACACCACGATCTTGTCCGTATAGCGCCAAGAAAGGCTTCAAATTATCCACCATCCCAACATGAACCAACCTCATACTCATGAGGAGGGTAAAACCAGAACAGCGCTAGCAAAACCTGACAAAATCTTCCTCGACGTTCATGGTTGTAACTTGCAAAAACCCCAGAACGGTTAGCGTTGCCTCATTACCGTGATAACACAGGATAAATGGGTGGGCGATCTATTCACATTCGTGTTCCAGTCCATATTTATGTCACAGTCTCCCTTCTTAAATCATTAACAATCATGTACCTGCCGAAACTTATCCAGCCCCATCTGAACCACACCATTTGACTCTTATGCGCCTTTACCATCGCCGTCAAGCCTCTCCACCACTGTGCATAATCGCTAATATATAGTAAACTTGGCGGCTCCTCCCTTTTCCTCTTCTTAGACAGTCCAGCGGTCCGATTTGCGCCAACCAGCATTGTTATTGGCGCATCAAGCACACTGATGTACTTTCGTGCTATGTTGGTTGTTGTGAGGGTGTATAACTCTACTGGGCATTTCCAGCCTGATTTTCCTGCCATGAGGGAGGTAAGCCATTGTCGGGCGCCGTGGTAGAGGGCAATATGGTTAGGATGGGAAGATACACCGTGGCAGTCGAAGGTTATAAGGGTATCTATCGTGGCAGTAGGTTCGCTTGAGCTGGCAGATATCTTGTTGGCAGTGGGTGAAAATGCGGACGAGAGGAGTTGTGCTATGCTAGCCGTGGACCAAGTCGTGGTCATGCTGTCCTGAAACTTGGGATCTTCGATTACGAGAACATCTGAGGCGGAGCGGAGACCCAGGAGCAAAGCAGATGCTGCAAGCTCATCTTTGCGAGTCTCTCCTAAGCCATTGGCATTTCCTAGGATGCGATTGAATTACTACATATACGCTAGCAGCGGACGAACGGTGGGAGATGCATCAGCGATCACGCACCACTACTTAGACAAAGTATCTTGACATGATTTCCAGCCTCTGGTGCAGTCAGAGCAAGCACTGTTGGAGAAAAGAACATGGCTTCATCATCGGGATGTGCTATCAGGAGACAGATGCTCTTCCCCCGCAGAGTCGGAAGGGAGCCGCGTGTGATCTGAGCAGTATAGAGCCATGCTGTCGTGATTAGGATGGGAATGGCGAGATAAAGGTAAAATTCCATGCTACGCTCTCTATCATAGACTTACACCTATGCTCTCGGAAGGTGGTGAGCTGGAGAAACATAAAAAGTTTATGCAGGAACGTCTAGATTCTGAGGCTAGTGATTGTAATCGCCGTTGCATTAACTCCGGCTCAAAATTCGCCTACAGTCTATGTCATCTTCGTTGTTACAACAACCTCATGGATAATCGCAAAGAGCGTCGTGCCAAGGCACGATCGAAGCAGGAGACTGTACCTCTGCATCAGCCATCCCGTGAACCTCCAAGAAGTAGAACACTCGTTGAGATCGCCTCTGAACGCCAACTCTTGAACACCTCATCTCAGAATCAGGCTCCTTCCGTCACTACCACCAAAATAAACCCAGATGGCAGCCTCTCGAACGCTGATTTGGATGTCGACTCTTCAGCTTCACAAGAAACTCCTTACCTGGATGTTGCGCTTTACACTACAACTTTAACCATCCTCCATTTCACCCTCACAGTTCTAGTACACCACCAATATGCGACCTCACCGCCGTCTCTTCCGTCTATCTTCTACTCTAGTACAGTAGCTTCTCCCACTCCAGCTTTACTTCTAGTTCTAGTCGCCCTATTGCATCCCCGCAGCGGCCAGCTGATAACTCAATTGTTGTTTGCGGTTCTAAGTATAGCAGCAGGAGTCTGGTTAGTGTATGCCAGCAACGAGGATCCGTATATGGCTGTAATGAAGAAAGCGCCGCCATTGGGAACGCTATGGGTCTGGGCCATTGTGGAGATGAAATGGGAATGGGCTCTTGGGTGCCTGGGCATTGTGGCTGGTTGGGGTTGGTTCAATGGATATTCTATCTTTTGACCAAGTAAGCGGTAGAAAGTAAGTCAAAAGGCTTTCTATTTTATCTTTTCTTCCAGACGCTTCAGCTCCGGTTTGCTGGTTATCTACAAGCCTCGTTGCTTAAATTGGAGTCTCAATAGATGTGTAGGTCTTTAAGGGCATGCGCCAATACCTATGCGATCAATGCACGGACACATTCTATAGATTCGTTGTCCAGGGATGATGCGATGCGATGGTGGCGAACTTTGATAGAACCTAAGAAGCACGGCCGAATGACGATGTCAGACAACCTTACGGAGCACCAAACCACCAGGAACGCCCAGAAGCGGTCGTCGGAGAGTCAGACCCAGAAGCGGAAATGAAGGTGCTGGCACCAATTGTTGATGTTGTCCATAATAGGGTTGTGGCGCACAGCTGAAAGCGTCGACATACATGTCTCTGGGTGAAAGCGGTTGCTGGATATCTGACACGTTCTCAAGTCAGTCGTTCGATTTGAAGCCAGAGTGCTTCGCCTCGCTAGCCCTACGCGTCATTACTAGAGAGAAAGGAGGATGGTGGATGGAATTGCCGGATGAAGTCTAGACAAAACAAATTCCGTAATATAAGTGGCTTACCCCGGATTCATACGTAAGATTTACTTATAGCAACGAATGAAAACTCCAATAGGTCAGCGGACTGCGGCTCCGCATGTTGAGCGGTGACAAACCCGAATTGCGCTTTGGGCTGAAGAGTACAAGCGTACTCTAACATCATACTACCAAAGTAAAGTACGTTATTGCGTGCCAGTCAGGAGGCCGTGGAGACTCAATTCTCATTACCCTCTCAAAACCATCCCCTGACGTCTTACCACAAACAAGTGCAACAATCGAACCACAGACCACGTGAAAGGCAAATTCATTGTGATTCATAATGACTACAAATGGCGTGCGCCCCCCTTATGGGAGGTATTTCTTCATCCAAGATAACGCAATCGACATCAACAACGACGACATCATATCTTTACTTAGCCTCGCACCTTCCCGCCGCCAATCATGCCTATGCCAACGGGCATCCGGCCAAATGCCCTGAAAACGTCTAAAACTTCAAAGCCCACCACAACACCCTCTCCAGATCGACCCGACTTTGAGAGGAAATCCAGTCAGGAACGAAAATCCGGCGTCATGGATATCTTCCACCACAAAGAAAAGCGTGGCAGCCTTGTGCCAGGCATCGGCCGCTCAAACTCCCCCGCGAAGGGCAGTCCCAAAAACAGCCCAACGATCTCTGCAGCAAAGCCTGCAAAACTCGTGATTGACATGGAATCACCACCTCTAGTCTTCCACGGCAGCCCAACCTCATCTACAGGCGCTCTCCTATCAGGCCAACTACTCCTCGCAGTCACCGACCCTGAGGTTACACTCCAAAGCTTGGAGATGGTCCTGGTCGCTAGGACAACCTTCAAAAAGCCTGTTTCCAAAGACTGCCCGGACTGCATCACTAAAGACTCAGAAGTTTTCAAGTGGAAGTTTCTGTCAGAACCTACTAAATACAAGAAAGGCGGCCACACCTTTCCATTTTCATACCTCCTTCCAGGGCATATTCCAGCAACTTCTCACGGCGGACTTGGCGACATCGACTACGTTCTTGACTGCAAAGCCATTACTACTCTCACCGACTCAATCGCCGTCACACGGCCTCTCACAGTCGAACGTGCGCTTCAGCCCACGGGTGATAAAGTGTCCATTCGCGTGTTTCCTCCTACAAACCTTACAGCTCGTGTAGTCCTTCCCTCCGTCATCCACCCAATCGGCGAATTTCCAGTCCAATTGTCCCTCACAGGCGTGGTCGACCACAGCCTTAACAATGTTGAACGACGGTGGCGCATTCGGCGCATGAACTGGCGCATAGACGAACAGACGAAGATCATCAGCGCTGCATGCAAGAAGCACGCCCCAAAAATAGGTGGAGAGGGGAAAGGAATATTACATGAAGAAGTGCGCTCCATAGGCGGCAACGACATCAAGAGTGGGTGGAAGACCGACTTCGATACGCACGGCGGGCAGATCGACTACGAGTTCAACGCAGCCCTTAAACCCAATTGCAAGCCGCTCTGCGACGTCGCATCACCCACGGGCCTCGAAGCGTCACATAACCTCGTTTTAGAACTCATAGTCGCTGAAGAGCAAACTGCAGGTGTGGGTAAGAATACAGCTGTGCCAACGGGGGCGGCGCGAGTATTACGCATGCAATTCAAACTGGTGGTCACAACGCGGGCCGGCATGGGCATCAGCTGGGATGAGGAAATGCCACCTATGTATGAGGACGTACCGAGTAGCCCGCCAGGGTATACAAAGATGGAAGATTTCGAGGGGGATCTAGGCCCAGATGAGGAATTGGAGAGGATGCGTCAGTGATGGTGGTAAGAACTGTTACATGTGGACAAAGACTGATGATGTGTCCCAGCCGAACCTCCTTCGCGGCCATCCGTTGTGTCAAGGATAACAGAGCGTATCACCGAGTGGTTCAACGATCTCGATGTCACTCTCCCTTGACCAAAATTGGGTGGCGCTTTGGTGGAACGACTGGGTCTCATTTCATGACGGTTGGACGGTTCTCTTGTACCGCCTTCTGATCGCATGGGTATTGTTCTCCGTCGTAGCGACATTAATATCATTAGCATTAGCGTGCAGCGATTTAGCGAAGTCCCACAAGCAGGTATGACCATGGGGGGTCCTTATGGGCAAAGCATTCTTGATTCTCCGGTCAGAACCTGTTGGGAAGGTGTCGGTGTTATTCTTAAAGAACTCCTTAATTAAAAGCATGATTGCCACTAAGCAACTTGTCATTAGGTGGGTTTTAGCGATACTGGTATGCATGTATTGCGAACATGACCTGATGAAGTTCAGAAAGAATTGATTAAGGTACTTATCACTGCAATGGGTTTTAACCATTGATGCTATGAAATCCCCAACAACAACCACCACCACGACAACACCAACAACATCACCCGCCGCCCCTCTTACAACGTCATACACAGCATCCTCTCCCAGTCCACAGGTCTCTCCACATGCATCATATTCTCATCTACCATCAACCTCTACACGAGCCCAGATAATCCCTGCAGCCTTTACCCGCTCCCAGCTCGTCGTCAATGCCTACAACTCCCACCCTCTCCCATCTACCCACATACTTCCCCTTCAAGAACCACTGGCTGTTGATATGGTAGCATTTACAACGTACAGGCGTTAATGCAGGGAGGAGCCCTAAAGCCAAGACATTAGGCGGCTTGTTGCGGGAGGTCCTTGGGTCGGGCCTAAGGGCTGTCGATCTATCAGCACCTTAAGGAATCTAACATTACAATACCCATAGGGCTCTTGTCATGCAGCTCGCTAATGCGAGACATGCATCCCCTCCTACCTTCGTCTATAGCAGCAGTAGTTACTTCTCATTTGACCTGTTCTCGACCGTACTGTCTGATATGGGCTAGGTGAAGCCATCGATGCAAGCATGACTCTCCACATAGCAGAATGCTAGCATAACCTTCTACCACTGTCGAGCGACCCAAGTGCTCTCAGACGCCTCTCAAGATGCCGAAGGACCCCCCAGTCGTCGATATCCACACCCACATCTACCCACCCACTTACCTGTCCCTCCTCCGCTCCCGCAAAACGGTCCCATATCTACTCGACCTTCCCGACAAGACCCTTCCTCCCCGCCTCATCATTCTCCCCTCCGACGATGATCCTTCTCTCCCACCAGAATCGAGAGGCAGACCCATTGACTCCTCATACTCCTCCATCGAAGAAAAGCTAAAGTTCATGACCAACCACCACATCACCACCTCCGTAATCTCCCTCGCAAACCCCTGGCTAGACTTCCTCCCTCCAGAAGAAGGTCCCAAATGGGCCACCACAATAAACAACGAACTAGAAGACCTATCCACCCAAAACCCAAGCAAAATCTACGCCTTCGCGACCCTCCCCCTCTCCGCCCCTCCTCAAGCCATCACACAAGAAATCTCCCGCCTCCAAACCCTCCCCCACATCAAAGGCATAATCCTCGGCACCACCGGCCTCGGCTCCGGTCTCGACGACCCAGCCCTCAATCCCATCTGGTCATCCCTCGAATCTCACTCCCTCCTCATCTTCCTGCACCCGCACTACGGTCTCCCTTCATCCCTCTACGGTCCCCGCGCCTCCGAATACGGCCACGTCCTCCCCCTCAGCCTTGGTTTTCCCATGGAAACCACAATCGCATTCACGCGCATGTGGCTCAGCGGTGTCTTTGACCGCTATCCGAAATTAAAACTTCTAATCGCGCACTCGGGGGGTACAATACCCTTCCTAGCCGGGCGGATCGACAGCTGCGTCCAGCACGAGCGCCATTTTTCCGAGCATGTCGATCCGCAAGGAGAGAAACGTCGAGGGCCGGAACGATCATTGGATCAAGTTTTACGAGACAATATCTACCTCGATGCAGTGGTATATTCCGAAACGAGTGTTAGAGCGGCGATCGAGAAAGTCGGTGTTGAAAAGGTATTGTTTGGGACTGATCATCCTTTTTTCCCGCCATTGGAGGAGGGAGAGCAGAAGTGGAAGAGCGTGTTTACGAACTTGGATGCGGTGAAGGGCGCAAAGGATGGTGCTGGGACGGGGGCGATATTGGGGAAGAATGCTGTTGAGTTGTTGGGGTTAGAGGAGGGATGAATGGAGGGTTCGCCTACTAGGGGAATGTGAGGACGTAGATTTTTGGACTCTGGAGTGAGGGGTAGAAAACGCTCTGACGAAGCGTTGTGGACATAGGGGGCACCAAATACAATTCTAGCACGAAGATAACGTAACTAAGTTGCCATTTCCCTGCAAAGCATCCGAGAGAATGAACCATTAATATAGCCGCTAAGACATTCATCTAAACCTCCGCACATGAAACGTCGCTGAAAATATCACCCTTGTCCAACCTCACAGTGATGGTGGATGGATGGAAACAGCATCATCGCAGTTATTCAAAAGAAAATACAACACATTCTATCTAATGAGCAACTTACCCCTGATGAATACCTTAAAAACCTAGGTTCCTATATATCTGCAGTTCCCTACCAAATATACCTATCTATCAAAAATAATCCTAATCCATATCATATACATATCGATCTAGATAATGTTTTTATACACTACGTATGTATGTGGGATTCACGATGGGATGGGGATGGGGAAGAGATAAGAGGCGTAAGGGGTGTGGTAGGGAGTTGTGGTTGGGAGTTGTGGTTGGTAGTGCTAAGGATGGAGTGGGGATGTGTATTGATGGTTGGTAGGTAGTGAGGGGGTGGGGACGGATTGGGGGTGTCCGCATATATCAGAGAGGGGTTCGTGATAATTAAATCTTGGTGTCTCTTTTTTTTGGATTTCGATTTTTTGTATCATATTGGCACTGGTGAGAGCAGGAGACGCGCATGTAACATGAATTCTCACTACAAAGGCGTCTCCACCTGCTGCAGCACGTCTTCAATCACATCTTCGGGTCTTACACCCTCCAGGTTAGCAGCGACAGCTTCCAGGTCGCTGCCATATTGCATGCTTCTTTCGTTTTCAGGACTGGTGATGGTTATACGATGGGGATATATTTTTCGAGCGGCGAGAGCAATTAGAGAGGGCGTGACGAAGGAGAGGCCGTGGAGGGGGGCGAGACATCTGGGAGGAATGTTAGTGGGAGGATAGGGGCGAGGGAGGCAAGAGGGAAGGCTGACTTTGCGAGGAGATTGAAATGAGTGGTTGCGAGGGGGGATATTCCCCCGGCTACGGCGCGATGCATGCGGAGGAAGGTGACGATGTTGTGGAGGTAGGTTTTGACTTCGGTGCTGACTGTGGCGGTTTGGCTTTGGGTTTTCAGAGTTTGGATCTCCTTGCGAGAATGTTTAGTTGTAGACATGGAGTGCGGGCATGGGCAGGACTTTTTACCTCCTGTGTGAAGATTGTGGGCCGCTCTGGGGACATTGCGTTTTGGGCTACAGAGCGATGGACTACGGAAGATAAGGAAGCTCGATCGTCTTCGATCCATTCGGAACCCTCCTCCAAATTCGCAAACCCATCCTCTGGGTCATGGTAGTGAGAGATGAATATGTGATCGTTCTAAGTGACGCCAGTCTGCAATTAGCGATAGCAGCAGCAAAGAGGGGATCTTACGAGATGATGAGTCAACCGTGCTCCGTCAACATCTTTCAGAAATATGAGGAGGAACGCCTTCGGTGCTGAATATACGGCAGTATGGGTGAACATACGCCTGGTCCGTAGGAGCTTGATAGAACTTCAGCAGATCTCGGCAGATGCTAGGGCACGTGACTGACTTACTTCAAGGGCTTGTATCTGGATATCATTATCTGCGTTAGGTAGACCTGTGATTATGACGATGTTGGCAATGCTTTGGTCCCCCTGTCCAACCTCCTCTTCCACCGAAATCTTCGAGCGGTTTCTTCGAGACGGTTCCTGTAGCAATGCCAGGTCAGTGTTAAGACTGTATATGATCCATTAATATTGGAACAGTAATGAGGATGACTGCACGATTGGAAAGGCTGAGAAACAGCGGAAAACGTTTTCCTGCCAAGCTATGTGTTATTGAGATTCTGTAGGTCACCAGGAAATCCAAAGTCTCGTCTGGCTATATTTTCAAGATGATCAATATCATTTGTCACCTGGGAAAGAGATGTGCGACCAACTACTCAAAAGTCGCATGCGACTTTCGTAGGCTCAAAATGCTTTTGCTTGGAATGCGCCCTGCATGCAAGGCGGCAATGAACGAAGACGAGGAGAATCTTAGCCGCCGAAAGATAGAACTCAATCGGTTCTTCTGATTGGATTAGATAGAAGGAGAGGGAAGAGATGAAAACGTTGAATAAACTGGCAAGTCAAGTCTGTACGACCATTAAACCTACATGTTCTGAATTAGGGCCATTTTCTACATTGTCATGGTCTATCCTGCGATGGTTCTCATTCTCCACAAGGATCCCATCGCTAAAATCTTCCCCAGTTGTAGAATCATCGCAGTGGACCACAGCATGCGACAAGCCGAAGAGATTTGAAGCAACCTGGCAAGCTCCTTAGCCAGATCCATCAATTAGAGCCGGTGCCTATTGTACCAGTCGAAGTTCTTGCTCCATGAATTCCAAGGCACCTATTTCTGTCTGGATTATACAGTGCTCACCGGCCACAAGGCCTAAGAGTATCGCAAGTTCCAGATCAGTAAGATCTTGCACTCTTTCTACCAATGGAGAGGTCTCCATTGCTCTGGGTTGCCTAGATGAAGCACAAGCATGTAGGGCACCACATATTTAGATAGGCCATCCTTTTTCGTTGCCTAATAGCCATCTTTCCCCAAATTAAACTTCATTTCTGCATAGAGGCGTCAATAAAGACCATAACAAGATGAGGTTCAAACAGACTCACTAAGATATTCCGTTCCGGAGCTAAGGTAGGTCTTGCAGCTGTTCGTATAGGACATTCTTTGTATACACGACAGATATATAATGTCAATTGATACTTGGATTTCCGTCACCTGTCTCTTCACTATGCTGAAATGGTGCATGCTTCAGCTATACCCCAATGTCAAATCCTACTGCTAATTGGGAACGAGTTGGGGATCGTTTCTATCGCAAGATCAAGCTCTATGATGCCGTATTTGATCAGGACTTAGAGCTCGAGAACTATGTTATAGCAGGAGCTCCATGTTCTGGCGCCATTGGTACTCGTTTTCTAAATCTGTGCCCGAATACTAGGTGCTAACACTCTACCAGCACTGTATAGAGACGAAACCAAGCTCTACACATACAGAGGATCCCAGGCTTCTAAGTCAAGCATTGACATCTACAGCTGCGCTGGAAAGCTCATACGGCGCATTAACGTGGGTGATCCCTAATGGAGGAAGCAGCAATGTTGTCCTACCGACCGACTGATGTCTCTAGTGGGATAAAGGCTCCATACGAGGGTTGGGATGGTCAGAGGATGAAAAATTACTTGTCGTGACTGAGGATGGCACGGTCAGGTGCTACTACGACCTCCAGGGAGACTTTACCCAATTCTCACTCGGAAGTGTATGTTCGGGCCTGAGCCAAGACTACGGAGCCATGTGACTGATAAATGAAGCACTAGGGTGCTGAGGAACGTGGCGTGAAGGCCTGTCGCTTCTGGTCAAATGGCTTTGTAGCAATCCTCTCGAACAACCAGCTTGTCGCGATCTCGCATTACAACGAACCCCGACCGAAGCTTCTCGCTACCCCCCCCGAAGATCTCGTACATTCATGGACTGTCATCCCACCAGCGTACACTCTATCTCGATCGGTCGAAGTACTCCTTGCGATCGGGCAGACAATATACGTGGTCGATTCTACCGATGCTGAAGACCGAGTACTCCCCAATGGACCTTTCAAACATGTCAGTGTGTCTCCCAATGGACTATATGTGACACTCTATACCGAGGATGGCAAGGTATGGGTGATTACCAGCGACTTCCAAAACAAAATTGGGGAATATGAGTCCAAAGCAAAGACTGTTCCCAAAGACGTCCAGTGGTGTGGTAATGACTCCGTGCTGCTTGCGTGGGAGGATGAAGTGCATATGATAGGACCGAACGGTGCTGTCTTGAAGTACTATCCCTACTGAAGACTTGCGTATAAGATGTATTCTAACTCTAGGCAGGTACTACTATGACGGATGGGTCCACTTATTAGCCGATGTTGATGGTGTACGCCTTATGACTAATGATGTGTGCGAATTCCTGCAGAAAGTTCCAGGTAGGTGTACTCAGCGACAAGCATGTCGTAAAGCCATTGACTTTTGTCTAGATACTACTGAGGATATATTCAAGTTGGGCTCCACTTCTCCAGCGTCCGTTCTGTTGGATGCTGTCGACCAGCTAGAGAAGAAGTCGCCTAAAGCAGATGAAAACATTCAGCTAATACGATCTAGCCTGCCTGATGCTGTTGCCGCCTGTGTGCAAGCAGCTGGCCAGGAATACAGCACATATTGGCAAAAACAATTGTTGAAGGCAGCCTCTTTCGGCAAGTCCGTTCTGGATCTCTACAGCAGCGACGACTTTGTTGAAATGTGCGAGAAACTTCGAGTGCTTAATGCCTTGCGTGACTATCGTATCGGTCTGCCCCTTTCAATGGAGCAGTACGAGCGGCTCACCTCGGAGAAGCTCATACAGCGTCTCATCAACCGTCGTGAATATCTTCTAGCCATTCGAGTCTCAGATTATCTCCGCCTTCCAACCAATAAAATATACGTTCACTGGGCCTCGCAAAAGGTTCGTAACTCTACCGCAGACGAGGACACAATCTGCAGCACCGTAGTGAACAAGCTCAACAACAAACGCGGCATCTCCTTCGAGGTCATTGCTCGTGCCGCTTACGATGAAGGCCGCAGCCACCTTGCCACACAACTCCTAAACCACGAATCTCGCGCCGGCAAACAGGTCCCTCTCCTCCTCTCCATGTCTGAGGACGAACTCGCCCTCGACAAAGCAATCGCATCCGGCGATACCGACCTCGTCTACTTTGTCCTCCTCCACCTCAAAAGGACCCTCCCTCTCGCCTCCTTCTTCCGCCTCCTGACCAACCGCCCCCTCGCAACTGCCCTCGTTGAATCCTCTGCGCTCGACCAAGACCGCTCGCTCCTCAAAGATCTCTACTACCAAGACGACCGCGCCCTGGACGGTGCCAACCTCCTCTTCTCCGAAGCCCTCGCTCAAACCGCCCCCCAAACTAAAATCGACAAGCTCCGCCTCGCAAGCAAATGTCTCGAAGATCACAGCAGCAAAGACCCCACCGCCGCCCTCTACCACAAATCCTACCAAGAAGCCCAGGCTCTCATCCGCCTCCAATCCTCGCTCGACTCCGACCTTCATGCCGGTGAAAAGGTATACACAGGCCTCAGCCTAAACGCTACCCTCCACCGCCTCATCCTCACCACCCATGGCAAACGCGCCAACAAAATCGCCTCTGACTTCCGCGTTCCCGAAAAAGTCTTCGCCTGGATCCGCCTGCGTGCTCTCGTCGCAAAACGCGATTGGACCGAGCTTGAAGAAATCGCGACAAAGAATAAACGTAGTAGCATCGGTTGGGAGCCGTATTTCAACGAGGTGCTTGGGGCCGGGAATACGAAGCTGGCGGGTGGTGTATTTGTGGCGAAGTGTACGGGATTGACGGCAAGGGAGAGGAGCGAGATGTGGGTTAAATGTGGAATGGTGGGGAGGGCGGGGGAAGAGCTTGCGAAGGCGAAGGATTTGGAGGGGTTGGAGGAGTTGAGGGGAAAGGCTAGTGGGAGCGGAGCGGTGGAGATTGAGAGATTGATTGCGCAGTTGAGACCGAAGAGGTGAGGAGGCGTAGAAGAGGATCAGGCCATGCAATAGAAGCTTCCAGCAATGAAATGATCGTCAAAACTCGCCCACCTATGCATTCTTTAGAATAAATCTTCTGCCATTCAGCGCAATCCTACTTGTCTCGCCTGCCAGATGCCAGGACGGTGGAGTCGCGCCATATCTCTAGCATTCATAACCATCGAACGCACACTTTTGTTGAGTAACATGAAATTGACTTTGGTACGTCCTCACAAGTGCATCTTCCCGTGTCATACACTCGCTTACGGTATAACGTCTTCTTCTTTTATATGTCACCTCTCACAAATGCAACACCACTAGGTACAGGGTTTCCAACTCCACGCGATGCCCTCTCCGTCGACCGATCCATGTCTACTCTGCCCTTTCTAATTAATAGAACCTGTCTTCCACAAGTCTCATTACATCTTCTCATTCCCCTTTTCAGAGGCTAGACATCTCTTCTTCGTCAAGAGAAGCTTTCTTCCGCTGAGTCTCTTTCCGGTTCCAAAACAAGTAGAACACGAAGCATAGGGTTGTAGACGGTACTGTGAGAGCAACCCAAATCCATACTTTGCTGGGACCGTCAATCCAGTGGCTGCTGGCAAAGAAGGGCATAGCGAGGATTGCCTAGAATAAGATGTCAACATTCGACTTGCCGGGGTAAATCTTTGCTTTGAGGCGGCTCACTGCGAAGGAAGTACCGGGGAGGAAGAATGTGGTTAGAAGCGCAATCTGCTGGGTGTTAGCACCTGGTCAATAATGTTAGGCGTGATCAATGACCGTCTTCATAGCGACACTATCTTTCTTCATCTCTTCAGTCAGACGTTGAGACTGAAGAGCCACACGGCGGGACAATTTGGTTTCAACCTGAGTGGCATCGAGTATTTTATTCATCTCCTTTGCCATCTGCTGGGATTGTAGAGCCATAGCTCTCGATTGCTTAGCTTCTTCTTGCGTTGCCTGTAATATCTCTTGCATTGCCTTGCTATTTTCTACGAGTAGCCTATCGTTCGTGACTTGTGTGTTATCGACAAGCTAGAGAGCGTGAGTACAAGATACTGCCATTCTTGAGCTAAGTTTGAAGACCTACCAATGCAAGCACGTTATCAGTTTTGAGCTGGAGCTCGTTCCTAAACCTACTGATTGACGATAAATGCGTTGTGATCAGCCCAATTTCTTGACAGACTGTTTCGTATGAGTTGGCAGAGGTGAGGCCTTGATCTTCGAAAATTTGATGGAAACGATTGTGAAACTCCGCAATCTCATGGACTGTCTCCGTCAGAAGAGCCAATTCAGACCCATAACGGTGAAGATGGGCGGTCATGCAGTGAAGAGCTCGATTAGTTTCAGAGTTTAGATTCGGCTCTTCTTCGACAAGTAGCTGCTCCTCCTAAAACTGCTATCAGCCTGGACGCTACCGAAAAGGCAATTGTCAGTACTCGCATATGAGATCAATTGATCGTTGAAGCTACTAAGAACGTTACTCCACCAACGCAAGGCACTTGTTAACAGCACAGCTTGGATGACAAACGGATCTTGTCCGCTTCCGTTCCTGTTCCCCTGCTCTAAGCCTTCTCTGACTCTGAGGATTGGTTCTTCAACAACTTTGCTCCAACGACCATCTTGAAAGTTAACCACAATCGTCGAGCTGGTGGTGGTGTTTGGATCGAATGTAAAGTATATTGCAATCTGTGACCCCCGAACATCGACCGCTGGCTGTGCCAGGTGTAAATAGTTCAAAGGGTTCATCTGACTCTTACCAGCGGCGGTGGAGGTATGGTTACTCTTCCTGTCTGAGCACTTCACCTGAACACGTACAGGGAGTAAGAACCAGTAGTGGAAGACGTTTCGGACAGTGCGATCTGGCGGAGGAGGGAACCCGCTACCCGAAGGTTTATGGAGATCGGCAAGAGATGCTATGAAGGTTGGGGATATGTCAAAGTGGAACCGCAGAGCCTGGAATGCAGCCACTGAAATGCGAAGCTTGTTGGAATCTTGGGGCCATGGAGAGTCTCCCTTAACGAGATACCTATTGATAAAACTTATTTATCTTCAGCAGTATCATTTTGGACAAGGAGAAGGGATCGTCTAACAAGACTTCGGATGTCCTAACATGGTCTCTTCTTGCCTATTAAGGTCTCTGAGCGAATTCAATGCAGACACGATTGAGCAGAAAGCACCTTCAAATGTAGTCCAAGGCTGGTGGCGTCCAGGACGTTATCTGTGACAGCTACCGCAAAATATAATCAGAAATCTTCATCTGCACATAATGCATCGGGCCGAAGTACCATGGGAGTCTGTGCTAATGAGCCTCACAGACGTCTCTTTAGACAGTATAGATGATTCAAATATTTCAAGGCTTTCCGTGAGAATAACTCCGTTTTCACTAAGTTGGGGCCACACTTTAGAGGGTCGTCATCGCACACATATATGTCAGGTACGTACAGGTGCGCGAGATAAGCCGATTGATTGAATGGCCAAGATTTTGGCTTTCGCTGTGAAGAGACAGGCTTGGGACTCTCTGGTGACGCTGTCGGCTCGACCATTGCGTCTTTGATAGACACAAGGACATAGAACTCCTAGCAATGTAGAGAGGTGCTGGATGCTATCTAGTAGATTCATCTTCAGCCGAGCTGTTCTCAGGTTAAGTCACCCCCTGATCAGGCTGCGAGATCGCCCTTTCCAGCCTCATAGTCCCGATGCGAGGGCTCCCCGCAAGGCGTTGATCGGTGGGGCAAGCGAAGCCCGGCACCGCCACAGTGATTGCGTCCTAGAACTAACCTTTCAACTTTTCCTCTGCAAGGTCGGGGAATCACCCCACTCACTGCGCACTTGATAGCAACAAGTTGCTTGCCTGTGTCTACACTTCAGTGTTGGGGTCCTATTCTTCCAAGAGATTCGAGATGACTATCGCCTTACACCGGCAAGGTAGTCCAAGAACTACCGAAGAGCAAGAGCCACTATATAAAGCAAGTCAAGAGCTGAGCGGCAACCCAGCTTATGGTAGCCATTTTTCATCGAGCTGGGTAGCCCTGAGCGACGAGGATGCTGAACAACCTCGGCCCTCCATTCCAACCCAACGACCTGACCAGACGCCCCTCCCCACCTTGCCCTCACCAGGCGCAGCTACGACATCTTCGCAATATTTAACCTACTTTCCGGACTCCTGGATCGCTTCTCTCTCGTCTCCACCTTCGCCTTCCTCTTCCCGCACCTCTGTGACAACAGCGCCGCTCGAATCTCCCTCTTCGGTCGTAACCGCGAGACGCAATTTCCGTCTCTCGCGAACCACACTCTGGCCGAATAGTTCAATTCCTTCCACGGCGAGGAGGCGGAACACTTTGTGGGCGCATCGGATAAAAGATTGGATGACAGGTCTTAGGAATAGCGTTATGGTGCAATTTTCGCCTCTTCTAAAACAGGAAAGACCAATCGCCCAAGAGGAGAAGAATACCTCAAGCCAATCACAACATACAGATCCGCGAAGTGTCCCTAGCTGGATGCAGCGACAAGAAGATCTACAGGGTTTGGAACTAAATAACACAGACTGCAAGGTTGATCATGCTACCAATGACAAGGTGGACTACTTAGAGGGTATAGAGGAAGATGACTCCCATGAGGGATACGGAGATATACCGCATCGGGCACCATCTGTGGCTATTGCATATTCTGGATGCGCGTCGTCAACTCAGTGAACAGTTACATTTTTAGGGAAAAGTTCTCGCGCTATTTATGACGTGTTTCAAGCACCTTACACTGTCCGGAATGCTGCTTCGAAACTAGTTCTAACACATATTATCCTGTGTTCCATCCTCTACATATCATTTAAATGGTTCTAGTGGTCAATCCTCGATCTCTGAGATCAAGTTTTTCGATAGCCCTTCGCTGATTGCTAGAGGCTCCGAGATGACTTTGAGCACGGAAGGATTGACCTTTAATGCATTGAAACAATCAACTGGAGAGACATAAGCACCTCCGTGTCGGGACAGATGGTGTAAGTAGACTGCTGTAGCGGGCCCTGTACGCTTCTCAACATCCTCAAATTCCTTCACGGTCCGGAAGGTGGCTAGCGTATTCTGGTCGAGCAAACCAAGGCCAATAAGCTCCTCAATCGAGATGCTTGGTTTGGGCTCATTGTCCGAGTCGCCCTCCGAGAGAGCTTTTGAGTGGTGTGCGTTGCGAGAGAGCATTTCATCGATCTCGTCTAAGGTTTCCTTCTTGCCACTGCTTGAGAATGTCAAGTAGACCTCTGTAAGATGGTACACGAGCCGCTGAAACAGATATGTATAGGTCTGGCCTTGTGTGTTGCCTTGATCGATCATCAAGCGAATTATAACCATGAACCCTGGTAACGGGTACCGAAGCATAGCTATCTCCACGTTATCAGTGTCGGCGGGATTGAGCAGCGCACGGTCTGAGAGGACCGTTAGCAGACTATCAGAACGATGATTGGCACGGCGCCCATGTCCAAATGCCGAGCTAAGTGTTACGGGTACTGTGGTACCAGCTAGTAGAGAACGTTTGGTCCATTGCAAAGCCTCCTCATACAGCTTAATATCCTCTGGACTAGCCTCTCGGGCTTTGTTATTAATGATCTTCTTATCTAGAATTGCAACGAATAGCGCACTCAGGTCACGCTTTCGGAATCTGCCTTTGAATGTGCCCTCTAGGCAATCAAGCCAAGCATCCCGGTTGCGTTCGAGAGAGGTAAGAGGAAGAGCAGCGGTAATAGTCTCAGGGTGAGGAGACTTGAAGTTGCGAACGAGATATAAGGCGCACGAATCGCAGGAGAGGAAGAAGGATACAACATCTGTTTCCGCGAAAAAACTCATCGCCAGTGGAAATGCCAACGGAGACAAAGATCCTCTGCGGGGGAAGTTTGGTGTCGAGATCTGTGGCGGGTTTTTGAGCAGTATTGCTAGGACTGAAGTCACATGGCAGAGCATGCAACGTCCAACAAACTCTTTCCTGGTAGTTGAAGAGCCTCTGTGGAATCCTGGAAGAAATAGGAAGTCCGGTTCATCTTCTTGGGAACTCTCTTGGGGGTCATCCCAATGGCTGCTTATCGCACTGGCCGTATGTATTAGTCCATCTACTATTTCGATACCTGTTTGTGATGCTCTAATGCAAGACCTATTCGTCTTTTGGATTATAGCCTTCTGTTCGGTATGCTTACTGAAGACTTCCTTGAATAGGCGCCTATTTACCGCGTGCGCTTTACGGAGCGTCTTACGGAGTCCTTCAGTCTTTGCATTATTTCCACTGGACCCCAAACACTCTAGAAGCTCTGTGACTGTTCTTTGGGCGAGGTTGTTGACATCCGTTCGATGCCGAGTAAGTTCAGGTTCCGGTTTTTCTTGTTCTGCCAGCCATTTTTGCACCTCATGGCTATTGCCCCGAGTTGTTTCAGCCATGACAATGGATTTGAGATTGTCCTCATTCTTAATGATCTGTGCGACTGACTCGTCATCAACTGCTCCACAATAGAGATCTCGCACTCGGACTGTTAGATCTTCCTGTAGCGCTATCTCGTCCAGGTCGAGCTTTTTTGGCGGTGCTATTCGGATGCGGGAGAAATCCTCGTAAGAAATGTGGGGCAACTCTCCCCAGCTGGTGTATATGTTTATTACAGGTTGGATATAGGATGACTCTGATCCTGGGAGGAGCTCTTTGAAACACCCTTTGGCCTGCAAGATTGACAAGCTGCCAGTCGAAACATCTTGGAAGAGAAACAAGCAGTCAGGCGCGACAGCGTAAGTCGCAAGCCCTACGGATATATTGCAGTTCGCTGGGGGCCCAGCTAGGGTTGACCCAAAGATAACGATGATACACGCAAGGCCATGCAATCCCAACTCTGCCGTAGCAATTGCGAAGTCCTGTACAAGCGGCTTCTCAATTATTCCGTCCGTCAAAAGAAACCATATTCCACAGGAAGAGAGTGCGGAGAGGCTTGCTTTAGATGTATAGAGCACTTTCGGACTCGTTCCCCCATTGGACTCGAGACTGCGCATTATTTTTGACTCTTTTGGCAGGCAAATAGGTGGTAGAGCTTCGTCGCACCAGGGAAGTAGGCGGACCGGGTTCTTATTTCGAGGTGACAGCAACGAGCAGATCTTCTGCACAGCTCTAATCTCCTCCCTCAGCGTCTCTCCATAGGTGCTCCCAGATTTGTCGATAGCTACACAGATAGATAAGTCGCCGAAAGATTTTAGTTCGGGTCCGGACGACATCTTCGCGCTCCTACACCTCAATGATACTGTTCGGTAGATTGAAAGGAATCTTCTCTAGCAAAATTGTAAGCCTGAATATTGCAGAAGAAAAGGTTTGGAGGTTTAGATCACAGCTAGGAATAGCTGTCGAAGTTCGCATCGCCGTCAGCCTTGACAGACAAGGCAGGCAGGCTATGCAAACATGCAGCACAAGGCTTTCTCACCAGCGGAGGAATATGGGGTCTCCGCACCATACATACCCTGATCAGAATACGAGCCTATGCAGCCCAACGTGTCAAAAGTGGGGCTGCAGTGCAAATCCCAGGGCTTATCGTAGCACTGCCCAGCGCCGCAGCCTTACCCAAAATCCTCACAAAAATTTTGATTTTCTTGCGAAACTTGCTTAAGGACTAGCGCTCAGCATGGGGTGGATAGTTATTGACGTGATTACTGGATGAAAGCATGAAAAAAACGGAGAGCGTGCGTTGAGCAAGTGAAATGGGGGTGGAGGGGTAAAGAGCCCATTTATAGAGAAGAAGCGGGAGCTTGTGTGGCCCGCCTGTAGGTCAGCAGCTTAAGGGTAGATATTGACCTATCATCTGGAGAGATCTATGCAGATAGATAGAAGAGCTTGTGATTAGAGGAATAATTCTGTGAAGACGCTAGACTTGAGCAATTAGAGGCACTAGGATTATAGCTTACTGGCTTGTAGTCAGTTGTTTACACCACAAGGAAATCATCAATAATGAAAATGAGTATAACAGGATGGCCTGTTCGGTCTTATGCCATTGTATCAATTTCTCATGAGCACGCTCGCCATGACCTTAAATGCTTCGCTCCTCTATCTATCTCCGGTTCGAATTCAATCTCAACATTTTTGCAAGCTCTACTCCGCGGACTCTGCACCAGCTTCCTTGGGGAACAGTGCTTCATTGTCTGACTGGGCTTTCTCGAAGGCCTCTTTGAAGAGGTTGGCATCTGGATGGTTACGCTTCAGTATGGCCAAGGTGCAGGGTGGGGATGATTGTTTACGTACTCTCGCTGTTAGCAAACCGAATAGCCAGCGTTTGTGGCTCTGGCTCGCCCTCACTAACATCCGCAGCTGCATTCCATACCCAGCTTCGATCACTTCCCACGTTGGGTGAGAGCTTCATGTCCGGGACCACTGCACGCAACGATCCACATTAGCCATGGTGTCCTAAGGCAATCCATACCACCATTTTCAACCCATAGCCCCATCCAAGCAAAAGAGACTCGAGTCCGCACTCACCGTAATGATTCGCACAAACCTTCAGCGTCTTATCCCGTCTCATAACCAACCTCGTCTTCCCATTTTCCCTATGCTTCAACAGCCTTACGTCCCCCGTGCCACGCTCTTTCCAATCCCGACTACCGCGATCGAATTTAAACAGCTTGGCACGCATCTTGAAGACTTGCTCTTCGCTCTCTTCATTTGTTTTTGTTGGGACTTTTTCCGTCAGGTGCACGACGGGCTCGAAGTGGACATCGGGTGATTCGGGGGCGTCTTCCTGTGCAAAAGGAATGGTAATTAGTATCGAAGTCCAATTACCACATTCACCATACGAGTGCTAGGATTTGACCAAGCCGTGCAACGAGGACACATGAGGAAGAACATACAGCCTCTCCATCCTCATGCTCAGCCACGCCCTCCTTCTCCTTCTCCTTTTCCTTCTCATCTCTCTTCGCCTTTGAACTCCCACTTCGATCCTCCTCGGCACCCTCCCGCGCCCCCTCCTCCTCCTCCTTCTTCTCCTTCTTCGCTCCACCCCCAAACATGCTAAATACGTTGTCCTTCACGCCCTGAGCCGTAGTGCCAGCCGTCCCCGCAACACTGCTGGCTGCATTGCTAGCCATGTCGATGTAGGAAGCTGCTGGAGCTGCGGATGTTGATTCTTCTGCTTTTGGGGCGGTGGTATCCTCGGTGGTGGGGTCTGGCTTTGTTTCTTCTGGGGCAGACATTTCAGGGGAGCTGGTGGATTTTAGGGCTCTAGGTAGGTTATTATGCTGAAGGCTGAACTTCAATTAATTAAATGGTAAAAAGTGAAAGGTGTTGACGAATATGGCAGGAGGAATTTATTGCTTGTATGTGCAGGCAGGTAATTGCGGGTGTTCTAGGTTTAGCGCCAGGCTTCTGCGTCAGGGCAACCGCGTGGCGCTAAGGAAACTCCTCGGGGTTAAGAGTAGACAGAATTGCAACAATTCAGCTCTCTTCCTTGCTCTCATTTTACACTTTCAATTACAGCATTGTGCATGTGGTTAATCGGCGATGGGTAACATAGATTCATAAGTAAAGTACAGCGTGTCATATGTTGCCGCATCTGACCTGGTTCCAAGCAACACCAGAGCACCCTCGCTACATGTCCCAACCCTATAAATCCCATCTCAGTCCCCTGCCCTCCATGCCGTTCCACGTGGGAAGAGAACCAACGCACAGAGAACAGTAACTCCAGAACCCAGCTCTTCTTAACTTATAGTTCATTAGCCACAGGCAACCCTCGCCGATAAGACCCGCCTCTACTCTTGGCTTTGACCTTGACACTCTGACGCTTGGGTACACCCCTCAATTTCCACCACATCTTCAGAACAGCCTTCTGTGCCTCGCGCAGCTGCTTCTTCCTGATATCCAATAAACCCTGTGCGACTTCCTTCACATTCACCGCAGTAGTGGCTCGAGCCAACGAGAGGGTTTTCTGGGAGATCATAGAAGTTTTGTTCCGGGTGTAAAGGTTCATATCATTGCTGAGTTGTCCCGCTCTTTCCCTGATCGCTTTAGTGATTATAGCCTTGTGCTCATGGATTTGAGCATTGAAGTCTCGAGTAAAATTCCTTGTCTTTGCCGCAAGAAGCTTCTTCGTTCTCACTGCGGTCTTGTAATGTGATTGAATGATAGCCTTTTCTGTTTCTCTCTGAGCCTTGACCTTCACTCTCTGTTGGTCCAAGGATGCGGCCAACCCTGTCTTCGCGTGGCCGTACATGTGGCTAAGCGTCGTCTGTAGAGACCGTAGATCATCGCTGACTGATTCTCTCAAGGCACGAGTTGCTTTCTTCCATCCGGCCACCTTGAGCCACGACGAGCCGAAATCTACCTCGAAAACTTCATTGATATTCGGCTTGGGGCCTGTCCATATTGATACATTGAGCAAGCCGTAGGCGTCTTCGCGGGGGATTTGCAAAGCATAGACCCCGTCGAACAGAGTAGTGAGCTGATGTTCAAGCTCGGTTGTGCCACGCAAGACTTTGAAAGACAGCTGAGGCGGCTTCTTCAACTTGCTGAACCAGTGCGGTGGTCTGAGTACTATATGGCAGTCTCCAAGGACATGCACTTTGAATTGCTCGGACTTGTTCGGGGCTAAGATATATGCGTCCAGTAAGAAAGACGCGATATCTGTGTTGGGGGATGAGCTTCTTATAGTTGAAACCTGGTTCCCAGTGGTCTGTGCCGTGCTTGTAGCTAAAGTAGCAAAGCTGGACATGGAAGGTACGGTCGATGCCAGCGTTGTGGTTGAGACAGCAGTCGTGGGAAATATTCTGCTATTGGAGACCTTTGAAGCTCCCAGAAATCCGGAAACACCCAGCCCAAGGAGGAATAAAGACATCAAAAAGAGGGCGAATATAGCCATAGGCTCAAATCGTTCCAGGCTCTCAAGGACCTCTCTTTGACTATCGGAGAGATAAGAGTCAAGGAAGGAGCAGATGTACGACTGGATGCTGTTCTCTTTGTATGTTGACTTCGTCTCGCCAATTTGTTGCGGCCGAGGCCTCGAGGAGCCGTGAGCAACAGCAAGGCAAGCAAGATTTCGATTCATCTGGCCTGCATCGATGCTTAAGAATGTTGCCAGGTCAATCGGAGCGCGCTTGATGACCTGGGATAAACCGGGTTTTGACAGTCGAGATTCAAGACAGATGTGTGGGGTCAAGTAATCAAGAGTGATATGCTCTTTATATTTGTACCATTGCTCGGTCTGGTTGATGACAATTGATTGCACAGCGTGGCGACTCATTACCGAACGAGCGAACTGACGGGTCTGCTTTGACTGCAAAGAGTCGTGCTCTGGCAAACAGAAGATTGCAATATCAGGGACCTTCCAGTCGCCTGACAGCGCGAACTTGGATCCATTCCATGTGGAGTGAACGACTTTTCCGTCGGTCATTTCTAGATGAAGCGTGTCATTTCCACCCTCTCGCTTTGTGAACGTAGCATAGTGACACTCCTCAACATTCAACTCCAACCCCGAAGAGTCGATAAGAACCACTTCCGGAGCAGCCGCCTCGCCAAACCCAGATATCGGAACAATGTTGAATTTTGAAGGTCGTGAGTTTTCCGAATCGGGGGTCGAGCACTTGAGCGAAGCGGCTAAAGCTGTGCCAATTTTTTGTACTATTGGCTCTCGATTTTCAGGAGGCCCAACATATAGTATCTTATATGATCCTCCTTCAGGTGTCAGGCCATGGGTAGTCATTGTCTGTTTCACGGTGACAGCTAATTGGCCTGGGAAAGAGCCTCCCAGAGTATCGTATAATTCGTTTGATCGCTCGAGCTTATCTAGGACCTGCAGTGTATAGGAGACTTCCGTGAACCTCGAAGAATTCAAATTGATGACGCTGGGTTCCTCAAATTGGATAATCTCCTGCTGTTCGTTCGGCTCGGTCATAATATGTTCCAAAGGGTTGTGCTCTTGTTGTGGTTGATTGGAGGAGAAATGTTCAATTTCGGAGGAGATATCCTGGCTACCGAAGACGGCAGAGTCTATATCTTGAGAGGATTGGTTGTCATGATTGCTTGGTGGTGTGTGTTGAGGTTGAGCATCAGCCTGATCAAAGCCATGCCCATCGCTTGATGTAGTGGACTCTGTCATAGGATCTTGATCCTCGTAATCTGTACTAGCATTGCTTCTCTCGTCTATGAATTCATATGAACTATCTCCAAGGGAGCTGGAGGTATCATCACAGCTGTCCTCATGGTTGACATTCATGGTGACGAGTTGTGACTGCGACAGCCAGTTCTCAGGTGTACCATGTACAGGTATAGTGGGGAACCTTAGGGTGACGGGAGAGACAGGGTGGGGATTGGGGTCTTCTTCCCGAGGCCGCTGCATGAGGTCAGTGGAGGCCCACGACGACAAAGGAACATCGGATGCTTCAGGAATGCATTTGGTGTTGGTAAAGATGGTAATTATAGGGAGTGAAGAAGATGTTTAGAGAAAGAGAATGTGCCAGGTAGCACCTTACCCAGAGTGTGGATCCTTGCCCACAGTGTTGATAGCCAAGGCAGCCTTATGACTCTTACGTTGTCAGTCACGGGAACTGCAGGTACGCTGCTGATGAGGACACGAGCGATCGCGATCGTTACTGAAGCTCGGAAATGCCAGTGGGTAATGCGAAGAGTTACAATCAGATTGAATCAACGTTGCCACAGCTACGGAAGAGGTGATGGTTGATGGCAAGGTGGTCAGGCGAATGTCACGAAGAGGAGGTGGGGCCTGAAGCTTGGAGCCCCGCGCTAAGCCGATAGAGCTTCTGCCTTATCGCCTTGAAGTAACCTACCGACAATTGGAGTGTTCAGGGGGCACATCATCGCTCTTTAGAGTATCCTGACATTGCACGCGCTTTGTTCTGGATGAAACTTTGCTTCTTCCGCAGATTGTTCCAGGACATGCTCTTCCCATGTGGGTCTCGCCGAGAGTGGGAATAACCCAGAGATCTCCAAAGTTGCTGTTCACAATCCATAATACCAGTAGCATAACCACGCCATGGGAATCGTAGAGGCTTCTCTGATATGCGTATGGGCTTGCTGTACAAAGTTCTAAACAGAGCCTCCCAAGCCGCTGTTGATTATCAAATATTGCCGTCCTCAATATGTACGAGCGCCCTCGAACGCCACCCAATGCGATACGTCACGAAAAGGACGCTTGCTCGCAGAAAGCCCATAGGAAGTACCCCGCGGGCATGCCAGTATATGTAAAACAGCTTCAGAAGGGAAAGTCATGGCATATGTCGTTGCTAAGCAGAAGCCCATCCGCCTGCTACATTGACCCATTCCGCAAGACAGCTTCCTTGCTTACCCTCTACATCAACAATGTCCGTATCACACTTGCACCTGCAGCCAACTCCGTTTTCTTTGACAGAGTCCCACGTTTCCCAGTATTCGTCTTCTTCTTTCCTCTTCTTCTCGTCCCTCGTCGTCATCTCAAGGAACGGTGGTCTAGCTAATTGGCGGTTGCCGGGTGCATTGGCCGGGCAATGCTGTATTGTTGTATGTCGATAGCCAATGTCTCTGAAGTAGTGGATGTCTGCGGGCGACAATAAGACGCCGGCGGCGAGTGAATGTATAGGCGCATCTCCCCACTGATGTTTGATTAGCAACATGGAAATGAAAGATAGAGGGAAGTATTACCCTCTCCATCCAGAACCCCCCACTGCGATCCATCATATCGAAAAAGTCATTGTACGGCTTGCTCCTGAACCAGTCTAGCCTTGCTATCTCGAAGTTACTCCAGAAATGGCACATGTTGTAGTTCTCGCCCTCCATGGCCTCTGGATCGATGTCTGGTACACCGCCCTGCCCTGCCTCGCTGCTAAGAATTTCTTCAGGCAATGGCGGCTTGTGCTTTGGATCATCGGGTGGAAGCGAGGTGTCTTCTGGTGCTACAGCAGGTTCCGCAAACATTTCCCAAAGCCCCTGTGATGTGATATTATTGACCCGCTTGTATGCTGACGCGTAGCGGAAGATATTGGGTACGGTCTCTTTTAATTCTTTGACTGCGATCGTGAAGCCATATGTTTTGTTCGCGCGCTCCATGTGTATGAACGGATCACTAAGTCTCGTAAGCATTAACCTTACTTACTGGAAGTGCTACTCACTAGGTAAGGTCGCAGAAGTACTTGATCTCTGGCTCAACCCGCCAGTACCAATCGTACTTTTGTAGAAGCTCGTGCTTATAGAAGAATCTAACTCATTGTCAGCACACTGTGAAATTGAGCTTTGGCGAGCTACATGCCCTGAATAGAACCTGCACATGTGATGGTAGCTCTCCATGCCGCCATACATAATAGCGGCGTCTCCTTGCTTCCTAATACCCTCTTTTGCCGTCTCCAGATCGACCCAGTCAGGGTAACCCCACATATCAGGGTCTATTTTGCCGAATTCCACTCGAGCGCTGGTGTGATTTACAATCGTCTCCTTAAATGTCTGGTCGAAGTCTCCATCATTAAGGAACACATATGGATAATGAAACCATCGGTTGAAATGCCTTTCCATCGATTTTATGGATTGGACAACGCCCTCCAGCTCTTGATTTCTCGCCAAGACTACCAGTGCTGCGTTCGCCCGTGGTCCGTCTGTTTGGGGCTCGAGGCATCCGGTTACGAACACTTTGTCGTAATCCTCGCTAATTTTGCTATGGTAAAGTCAGTGTTTGCTCGGATCCAACGAAGATTGTTTTAGAACTTGCCGTATTGATGGGGGCGCTCCGGCAGGCATCATCAATCCTCCAGGTGACGACGGGTGTCGAACAATAAGCACGATTATTAATATTATGACAATACATGGGAATAGAAGTACAGCGCCAAGTGGAACAGAAATCTTTGAGTTGCCTTTTAGTCGTATGCGTCTTTTAAAGAATGATAACCTAGGTACAAACCGATCCTTTTCATCGGTCAAGTCCACCAGAGAAGGGAGGGACGGAGTAGATGGCAGTCGCTTGATCAAGTTTCCGGCAAAACCCATGGTTGCGACAAACCAACGACCACAAGCTCAGGGTTGAGGGGCCAGGGAAGGGATTGCGAGACGGGAGAAGCCACGATGTGAGCGAGACTTCTTAGAGAGAGCCTAGAAGGATATGATAGTCTTGATCACGGTACATAGATGCCCAGGTCTGGTTTGGGACTCGCTGCAAGAAGTGCTGGGACAGTCGTGGGCGAGGGTTGTAACGAGTGACACGAGGATAGCCCAGGATATTCGAGTGGGGACCTCAGCTTGCAGGTGTACTGCTCTTCTCTTTAAGTATTCATGTGACTTTTAATCCTTCATAGACCCGGATCCCTCATTTGCTGAGACAATAGATTGGCGCAGAGGGGGTTCGATAGGAGATCTGGATTCGATCACCCAAGGGAATGCAGCTCCTTTGATAGCTTGAGATCCAGCCACGAATGGGTAGTGGGCATTCAGTAGCAACGCTTTAGGTGCCGCTCAACATATCTTTCAATCTACCGGAAGTATTGGTAAACAGATGCTGTTCAACAGATGGCACACGAATAAGATGTCTGTCGGGAGAAGCTTTTCTGACTTGTCCGCTCCGAGTTTAGCTTGCCTTGGCGCAGTTCTTGGCATAAATTCCGCTGCCAGCAACCGCAGTGCACCAAGTTTCTGCCTGTTCGCCAAAAGTCCTTGTTCACCAAAAGTCCTTGTTCACCAAAAGTCCTAGTTTACATGCAGACTCAAGCTTCACTGGTTCAGAATCTCTGGTAGCCTGATGAACTCTTGTGTTGTCTGCTGGAGATCTACGAGAAAAGAAGAGGAAACTATACTAATTGGCAGCAATTTCATTGCTTTTTATCTTGCCATTTTGAACAAGGATTAGTAGACTAGACCTATTTAGATGAGTCTCATTGCCGATTCCTGAGGCCTATGCGGCGGGCTCCTCTAGTACGCATTGTTTGGGTTGAAAAAGCTGTTCTACAATGAGCTCTAACTCGAAGAATCTCAGCTATGGTGCGACACGTCCTCGATTCCCAAAGGAGATGGTCTAACAATGGGATAGAATCTAATGAGCCAGCCTTCCTCCGCAAACTGAGGAATGAATATGGAGGAAGCGACTCCGCTCGTCATGATCGGCCACTAGCCCGGCCTCGGAAGCATGTCAAAGATGGTGAGGAGGACGACCAGCCTACTTTCGTCGTGGAAGGAAGTCAAGATACTATATCAAAAGCTGAGTATGAGGCGCTCATGGGCGTTGCAAATGATGAGAAGCTCGATGGGAACGAAGCCGTATCCGACCCACTGCCCGGCTCTAAGGATGAGAAACCTAGAAAATGCAGCACTGAAATTCCGGATAATCCTACGCCAGCAAAGCCAAAAAGTTCTTCGATTGGAGCATCTAACAAGAGACGATTTGCAAAGATCGTTGGGGATGAGGATGAAGGCACTGCAGAGAGCCGCGATGGAAACTCGGCACAAACTACGCAAAAGCCTAAAGCAAAGAAAGGGAAGAAAGTCAAGTTATCCTTCGCTGAAGAAGCACCAGAGACCTGAATGATTAAGAAATAAAAGTGTCTCATAAGGTCCTTCAGTTAAATCAGGGCTTCAATCTGCAATGTCACCAGAATTTTACTTCAAGCTGGGCTCCCCCACTCCTCGGACGCATGGCTTATGTCCGATGTCTCTTGTGCTCCGAAACGCCACAAGAAGCCATACAGAGTCTCGACGTATAATGGCGAAGATACCCAACGATAATGTCGCCGTACAGTTTATTAGAGATTGCTGTGAGCCATCAGAGATTCCAACTCGACTTTGGTTGAGTGTCTTCAGCTCAGATTTCCCTACAGCTATTCGCAAAAGTCAATTACATTGAGGTGCTGAACCCGATGCTTCGAAACGGCAAGCCGAAATTAATTCAATCCATCTTTTTCAAGAAAGCCAGCCACAAGGTAAGATAAGGTACGCATAACGTCAACAGACCGAACAACGGGAAGACACTGCGAGGTGTACTTCATAGACCGGAATGAACCTCGACTGCACCTCATGCTTGGATCCTTAACTGATTCACAAATCCAAGACCGACCGGATTACCTCCGAAGCGGAAAGCACCACAGCTCTCGCTCTCCAGATGATTGACGAGTCCACTTAGCGAGACATACTCTCTCCGACAGCGTGGACAATGGTAAGTCTTCTCTTGATGAGCCGGGCTACCAAGATGTTGATTCAGGCTTCGTAGATTGCCAAAGCCACTCTGGCAAAGGTAGCATCGATAACATGAACCATCCCAAGCAGCGCCGGTGGCAATATCGGGGGCGGCGTTGGTATCATGCCATCCGATTTGCTTTGTGGTGAAGACGTGATTTGGGTCAACACTGCGACAGTATCGGTTGATCTTCTGGCGGTCGATCCCAGACGGACAGGCGCCGGACTCGAGGTGCAGACATACGCCCGTGAGGTTTACGAATTTGCCCGGGCACCAAGGGCATTTGACGTTTTTCCCGAGATGGACAGAAGATTTCAGATGCTGATTAAAGGTAGATCTGTCAGAAGGAGTATCAGAATGTATCTATTAGTCATGGACCTACCTGATTCAAGTTGTTCGAAGTCCCAAATTGCCGCTTGCACCCGTAGCAGTAATTGGGAGGATGCATATCGGCAACGTGATCTTGGAGACCATTTTTGGTCTCGAATATTGAATTGCAATTGTCGCACGCGTGCCAATGTTCAGCCTGTTCATGCCTCAGACGGAGCTTTCCCGCGTGTGTAGGCCATCGAGCAAAGCACCAACGGCATTCGATCTCGTTCAAATGGTTTGCACTATTGTCGAGGTGATTACGTATGCCATTATGGGTGAAGGAACGGCCGCAGCACTGAGGCATGGCTTATTAGTACCAAGTGTTGTAGATGGAGAAATGCAAAGGCCGTTAGGACACCCAGCGCGCCCGCTAGAACTAAAGCGGCAGGGTCCGAGCGAGCCTCGAGTTCAGGTATGGCTTACAGCTCGGGTATGGTGGACAATTGCTCCGTTATGGTAGAAATTTGGTATTCTGTCCGCGACTAGTCCATACAGATTAAGCCTATTTAAGTATATGCAGGTCCTCTGGGGATGTCGGCTCTAGAACTTGGAGTAGGTAGCTAGAACTTAGAGGCTGGGCCTTTAAATAGGTTTAGTCTATACGGACTAGTAACGGACAAAATACCAAGTTTCTACTATAACGGAGCGAAAGTCTACCGTACCCGAGCTGTAACCCGCCTTCGATTGCCAAGCCAAAATCAATTCAGCCCAGCTTTTTCGTTCCGCGAGTTCAACGACTGAAGCCTCAAGTTCGTCAAAGATTTGGTGTTAAGTCTCCAAACTAAGCAACATGCTCTGCGCCAGTAAGTTGATTGGACCATAGAGAGGATCTCTCAGGGACTAACGTCCTTCAGTCTCCGGCGAAGCTCCCCAAGTTCCTGTAGCATCAACTAAGAGCGGTAAGTTGGGCATGTTGTTTATGTTGAATCAAATTAATGACATCAGGTAACGTCTTCGAGAAGCGCTTGATTGAAGCCTACATCGCAGAGAACGGGAAGGATCCCGTGACAGGCGAAGAGCTCACATTAGACGATTTAGTAGAGCTCAAGTCATCCCGAACTATTCCTCCACGGCCGCCTACGCTCACCTCGATACCTTCTCTTCTCTCAGTCTTCCAGAATGAATGGGATGCTTTGGCGCTAGAGACTTATACGCTACGACAACACCTGACACAGACTAGGCAAGAGTTGAGTAGGGCACTGTATGAGCATGACGCCGCTGTACGGGTGATCACTAGGTTATCTAGGGAGAGAGATGAGGCTAGAGAAGCTCTGTCAAAAATCTCGATCAACGGTGGTGTGCCGGCCAATGGCGACGCTATGCAAGTTGATGGGCAAGGCCTATCGGAAGATCTGGTTGCGAAAGTACAGGCTACACAGGAGGGGTATGCTACGAACATCCGTCTGTGGAGGAGCACGATTACTAACGACAATCCTCAGACTTTCAAAGACGCGCAGAAAGCGTGCTGTACCAGAGGACTGGGCTACTTCAGAAACCGTCCAAAACTTATCGCCAGTCAACAAATCAAAATGCTTGTATGCTGGAGCTCGCAGAGTCTCTTTGGATGCGAGCGGCGACTTGGCGCTCCTCGGGGGTAGTGATGGAAGCGCTGGCGTATTTTCAATATCACAACACAGACTGATACAGGAATTTTCAGTGGACAGTTCGGTCACAGACAATTTATGGGCTGGCAACAGGACTGTCACGGGAACTTCCGCTGGAACAGTCAAAATCTTCGAGGATGGCAATGAGCTTGCCAGCTTCCCTGGCCATGCTGGCGAAGTTACTGGGTTGGCGCTACATGCAAGTGGAGATATCCTTGCTTCGGTAGGGGTGGACAAGAGCTACATACTCTACGACCTCATATCTTCCACAACGTCGCTACAGATCTTTACAAATTCTGGTGAGCCAATAGTGGACAGCTTTGTATATCCCTTGAGCGATAGCTAACGATCCCCCAGCACTTACTTGCGCTCAATTCCATCCCGATGGTCACCTTCTTGCCGCAGGCGGCGCGGATGGTCAAATCAAAGTATTCGATGTGAAGACAGGCGAAAATGCTGCAAATTTTGACGCAGCTGGGCCAATCCAAGCAATATCATTTTCAGAGAATGGTACGTGGCTCGCGTCCGTTGTAAGAGGCTCGACCAGCGTTAGTATTTGGGATCTTCGCAAAGGAGAGCAGATCAAGGTGCTGGAAACTGGCGGCCAGGTCAACGACATCCAGTGGGACTATACAGGTCAATTTCTGGCAACTGCAGGACCAAGTGGGATAACGGTCCAGCATTATGCAAAATCATCAAAGGCGTGGTCAGAACCTCTAAGAAATGCGGTCCCATCAGTGGCCTTAGCATGGTGCTCGAAAGCACGAAACTTAATTTCATTGAATGAGGGTGCTCTTACAATTTTAGGGTCCTCGTAAAGGAGGATGATCTTTGAAGAGACGAGAGTATTAGTTTCTACGGCTTTTTTGTATGATAGATTGGTGGCAATACGTGGATAGTGAACGTTTGGCCACAGCCATGGCTGTGGCCATAAAAATAAGCGACCATGCTTGACAAAGAGAACTTGCTCCCTTTTATTCATCAGCTTTGAATATGACCACACAGGTTCTGTCGCGGTCTTTTCAATTCCGTTGGCTTACCTCACTTCTTCGTCAGTGCCAGGTTGTGAATTACCTTCCTAGTCTTATTCTGGCCGGTACCGCCGAGCTGTGTTTGCCGAGATCTGGAACAGACCATCCGCGCTTCCTTTTCACCTCCAACAAACAACCGCTCTTTCTCCTACCACCCGTTCCACTGGAATCCCCAGCTCCGGCTCCTCCATAATCCTCTGCTTGGAGCTGCTCTGGGCGTCCACGTGAAGAAACCGGGCCTTGTGGATAGATGATGGCGTCGGTGGCGTCATTGTTGTGCCCGTCGAGTGACCGTAAGGTGGGTTGAGGGCAGGTCAACAACTATGTGAAAAGTGTATTAATGAAAATTTAACATATAGAGATCACATGCTCAAATGTCGAGCGAATCGAGGCAAACGCCCTGCAGTTCCAGCCATCGCGAGCATTCAAACCAATCCGCCCAGTCCTCCTCGAGCAACCTGCTCAGCAGCCTTGGACTTCAACCTATAAGACGGTCCTTCGACCTCAGACGACCCGTTATGTCACAGCCAGCACGAGACGTAATCGACCTGACGGAGGACCCAAGCAGCCCCGCAGAGACTCAGACGCCCCCACCTGCATCTACTCACAGTGCACGCTTAAGAGGAGCTCATAGACCTCCTCGCTTCGAACGGAATATCATCAGTATCGATGAGCAGGAGGATGAAGCGGTCGACCTGAGAGAAGAGAGCCCGGAGATTCAGTTTCTCACGTCACGGCCACGCTCACGGTCACTTAGTAGTACAAGACGTCGCAGACGAGCTGGGCATACCCCTGCACGGTCTCCAGTAAGACGTCCTCAGGTAGCAGTCAGAATATCAGGTGAAGCCAATGGTGATCGCCGTCATCATCATGGAGCAACACGGCCGAGCATGCTTCACTGGAATCCATTCACGCGTCTCACGGGCAGCCTGGCTGGAGCCGATAACGACGACTTTCTGGCTTTGGAGAGTCTTGGACCTGAATTCTTTCGTGCCCCAGTCGATCTCGACTTCTTACATGCGGGATTTAACTACGAAAATCCTTCTCGGCCCCAGACCCAACCTCGATTACCAACATATGATGCTCCTCCTCCAGCACAGGATGGCTTCACCAGGTCACCGCAAGAAGACGACATTCTGGTCTGCCCCAATTGCGACGATGAATTAGGGGTTGGAGAAGATGATCTAAAGAGACAAGTTTGGGTTGTAAAAGCCTGTGGCCATGTACGATTTACAATTTTCGATCCAGCTGCGCGAGGAATGCTAATCCGTTGTACAGGTCTATTGTGGTGAATGTGCGAAATATAGAAAGAAGAACCCACTAGCTAAAGGCCAGGTGAAGTCCTTTTCAAAGTGTGTAGCGGAGGGTTGTGGGAGACATGTAGCAAATCCCAAGAGTATCATCCAGGTCTACTTGTGATCGAGGATTTAAAAATGGTCAAATTGACGTTGCGAAGATTTCAGAAGCGAAGGCGTTGGGGCATATTCTACAAGGAGAGCAGCATGGCGTTTGAGATGACAGTCATCAGCTCTCTTTGTTATCAGCATTGCATTGCTTGGAAGTGAAAGTTCATGTACTGAACTCGAAGTAGCGGTACATTGTGCAAGCTTTATGGCGGCATCAGCCGTGAGTAGCAACAGGCAGGCCTAGGTACATAACATAGCTGCTGATCGGAGAACTATCAGGCACATACAACAGAGGGAGACGACCCTCATGCATTGAATGCATTATCCATCCACATTCGTGCGCTTACCATGGCAGCCTCTAGTCCTAAAGCAGTCTGCGTTAGATATTGAGCCAAGATTTCCACTTCTGGAACTCTTCCCAGACCTCTACATGCCCACTTCCTGAGTACTCCCCCACCAACACACCAAGAATGCATTGAAGCAACGTAGATACTCACCCATCCCTAACAAACCCTCCAAAACCTTTCTCAATCACCATTCCCCTCCGCGCAATGGACACCCGACAGACCCCCAATCGCCGCCAACAGACCCAATACCTCATCGCCTATAACCTCATCTGCGCCGTTCTCTGGACTGCTGTTCTCGGTCGTGTGATCCTCCTTATTCCGCTCGTTGGATTTGAAAATGTCGCTGGTGGCGTGGGAGAATTTGCGAAATGGACGCAGACGCTGGCGGTCCTGGAGATTGTGCATTCGGCCTTAGGTGGGTTGGACTCGCTTTGATAAATAGACATGAGAGGATTTATGGAGTTTCCATGGTCCTTATGTACTGTTTCTAAGTGGGCAGAGGCTAATGGAAAGCTGCTGGCAGGTCTTGTTCGTGCTCCATTGCTCACGACTGGGATGCAAGTCTCCTCGCGCCTTCTCCTCATTTGGGCCGTGGTAGACCGCTACCCTGAAGCTACTGCTCCTTCTCCGTTCTACAGCTCTATGCTGCTTGCTTGGTCTATCACAGAAGTTATCCGATATAGCTACTTTGTCTGGAATTTGCAGGGTTCGGGCGTGCCCGGCTTCGTGACGTGGTTAAGATATAATACGTTTTATGTGCTTTATCCGGTTGGTATCACTAGCGAGTGTGCTTTAATTTGGAAGGCGAGTCTGGTGGCTGAAAGGCCGGTGACTTTGGCTTTTTGGGCGATCTTGGGAATATATATACCTGGTATGTTGTTCTGAGTATGGGGGCAGGTAAAGCAGGCTGATGGTTTCTAGGGAGTTATATTCTCTTCACGCACATGATTACGCAAAGAAGGAAGGTCATGAGAGGCAAGGGCGTCGAGGGTAGAGGTTAAGGAGAGCAATGTACAGCATGAATGCAAGTCAGGGGGGTCCGGCCGCCGATTTAGCAGGCTTGTTGTCTCATGACTATAGAGTTTTATGACTGCAATGATACGCCATAGAGTCGAGAAATCTAGCACCAACCTTGTTGAAAGGCCTATTGAGCGAATTTTATTTGCTGTGGTGATATTCGAACGCAGGCCTACCTTAGGCTTCAAACTTTGTAGCACCCTACCACCAGTCCGAACCATACCTGATCAGGATTGGAATATAGCACTCTTGGATGATTTGAATCCACTCCAGACATCAGTGGAACTGCTCTACCGTGGAGCCTAGCAAGTCTGATCTGAACCGGCAATTAGAAAATAATCCGCGGCATATTGTGGAATTGTATCCATCTATTCCACCAACCCCCTATACCAAGAACCTCATTGACCATTACAGACCCTCGCGTGACGATTTGATGCCGCTACTACGACTCCCTCAAGGACTGAAAGACAAGGTCTACGAATACGTCTGCGGAGGGTCGTTCGTACATATAAACGGAGTTGGTAAGAACCCAAATTCGATACCAAGCAAATCCACCAGTAATTTCTGCTATGCGCCGATCTCTGAGCAAGATGCTCGAGGTGACGAGAAAGTTCATCCCTGGTATACTCTTAACTTAGGGTATTGACACCATGCATGCAGTGGAGCTTCCCCAGAGACCGCACAATCAACGTCCCTGAAGTTTGAGCTTCCTGAAGCCGTGTCGTCAAAGTCATAGAAAAGCCCATGAAATATCATAATACAAGGATATCTTTCCTTTCAGCAAGGCTGAAGGCCTTCAGGGTCTCCGCGAGAGTCTAGTACGGAAGGATCGCCGAGGTCCAGAATGAATACTGTTTAATGTAGCAATGCGCAGTCTACGTCTCCACTTAGTCTCAGGAAATGACGAAAAATTAATGGCGTGGCGATACGCCCACCCATACTGCAAGAATTGGCTCCACATATTACAGCAATTGCGCATCCATGGCTCTTAAGCCCGCAAACTTCAAGCTCGAATCACAAAGTTGATATTCAAGCATGTGGTCGTTTCACATCTTCAGATTCCATAACTGGCTCTCAAAAACGTTATATTTTACATCACCGATCGTCAGGGTGCCGAACGTAGGAGAGTTTCCCTCGACACAAGGAGCAGAAAGCTACTATAAAGGCGGAGACGAGATTACAACATTCAACGAAGGTCATAGGGACGCTGAAAGGATGACAGGGGAAGATTTATTTAGCGCAGGCAAAAGGAGCTATGGAGAAGGCTGCATTGAAACGGGTCTTTGATCTATTATCAGCAATTCCTTGATTATAGAAATCTGGGTTTGCTGGTAGGAGGAAGGCGTCTATACGTGCGCGTCAGCTAGTTTGTTTGAAACAGAACATATGACTTATCACGGTCATGCTTGTTGCAGCAATTATGTATCTTATCTCTGCCCTCTTAACTCTTTGCCTCTGCTTACTCCCAAATATTGTGACTGATCCTCTCCTGTTTGGCCTGCTTCATAGTAAGGCTCGCTTCGCTCGTCCTCGCGGCTCCAAGTAGCATAACGACTTTGTCTCCGTTCAAGTTCGATGTTACTTACTCTCCAAGCATCACAAGGGATGCCAGCCTGACTGAGATCTTTAGCAATGCGGCTTCGGCGAATGCCACATACGCAATACGCCCCATTTATGAGTCAATCAATGGACTCTACTTGTTGTAGTCAACCTTTCGGATCTAACATGAGATCGGTCGATCTTGACTGTATTTGCCTTGGAAATTCAAGTTAAGATCGTGACCGTAGAGCAGAATTGGTGTGAATTCAAAGAAAGGAAAATCCCACCAAATTTTGCAGTAGAATCGCTAACTTCTGACTTGGGTTACAATAAAACTCTAATACCACGCTCTAAGTGCAATTTCCAAAAAGACAAAGATTGGCGCATAGCGAACTGCTGACCTTTTGGAACTTTCCAGTAATATTTAGGTCCTGAAATCGGCCTGGCCCCTACTATCTCTTGACCTACTACTGTATGCCCTGAAGGAAGAATTCAACCAACTGTCCATACCTGATATCCTCGGCAGTGGATCAAACAACAACATGAGTCATCCTTCACTCACAAAGACAAGTGACTGCCTTTAGCCGAGGTCTCTTATATGAAGCGTTGTCGCAGCGGTAGATTTTTTGTTCAACCATATGAGGTACGGTAGCCATCATCAAGCCCGACCGCTACTTCTTCTAAAGTATTACGTAGCTAGGGCAACATTCTAGGGCGGCGCTAGTTCCTAGTTAGCCGTTCAAGTTCACCAAGCTCCAACGCGAGCATTGATCGTTGCAAGGAGCTGCGCGTCACCATCTCCTCTCTTTCTCCCCTCTTAATTCTCAACCTATTTTGCAATCATGCCCGACGTAAGACCTTCCATTATTTGGTGCATAATGAGGCTATGCCCACACCCAAGCTAATCCTTAATTACAATAGGTCAAGCGCCAAATAAAGCTCATTACTGAGCAGAAAATCACGTAAAGCCACTGCACATTCACGAAACGAATTACTCGCTGACCAATTCTTCGATACTCCAGCGGCGATCCTGCCGATGAGATGCCTATGCGCTCATGGAACATAGAGATATATGTCGTACATTCGACAAGTGGCGAAGAGATTCCCGCTACTTGCTTCGAGAAAGTAACCTACAAATTGCACGAGACCTTTGCAGATCGAGCGGTCCAAAGTATGTCAAGAAGATATACTTAGGTGCTTGGGATACATACATTGACCAAGGTTCTCTACACAGCCTTCAAACGCCCACCCTTTCGTATACAGGAGACTGGTTGGGGTGAATTCGATATGATTATTTCTCTCACAGCCGTTGACAAGGGCGGGGAACATACCATCGCGCACGACTTGAACTTCCAAAACGAGCGCTATGAGAGCAAACACACAATAGTTAGTCTCTCGATCCCAAGCTAAAGTCGCATTGACCCTTCGGCTAAGATACAATCAGACCTTCAAGAACCCTAAGCCGGGGTTGCTCGCGATTCTGAAAGAGTCTGGGCCAGTCCCAGGAGACCCAAACGGGATCAAAAATACGACCGACTCCGCGAAAAAGAAGAAAAGGCCGGATAAAGGGGTCAGTATATCGCGAACTTCCCTTCGAATGATAGGCGACACTAAGAAGTTCTTGCTATAAAGATTGACATGGAAAAGCTTGCCGAGAATCTTCAGAAAATGGGCGAGGATGATTTACTTGTGGTTGTACAAATGATCCATGACAACAAGTCGTCAGAATCGTGGACCAAAAACGACGTAGAACGTAAGTATCTTGGTGCACAACTTCCCCGAAACTAGAAGGCTAATTGGTTTTTGTAGAAGGCGAGTTCCAAGTCGATCTCTACACCCTGCCAGACAGCCTGATTCGCTCCCTCTGGGATTTCACCATTGAGAAACTTGGCCGGTAGGCATCATGAACGGCATGAGAAACAATAGATAACTACGAAGCAAATGCAACAATAAGTTCTTGATCCAGTCCCTCATCAACTCACCGCCTACTAGGATGGCGTCTGGGAGTCGGAGCAACTGTATAACAGAAGGAAAGGGGGAAGGTTTATATCGTGCAATTGAGCGGCAGGTACTTGAAAATGATACTTAAGGAAGGGAGAATACCAATAGTCACAGAGGGATATCATGAGGCATGTATCAAAAGCTTTAATGATAACGATTTTTGAACTCTGTACTTCAGAGTGGGTCTAATTCCTGGTTACACCGCCAATTGAGTTCTCTTAGGCTACAGTTCGACTGACCGAATGCAAAACGATTCATCAACGCTCTCCACCGCTAGGTAAGGTTTCAAAGTAGCAAATATATCTCTGGCAGGTTTGAATCTCAACTGCGGCTCTTACCCATAAGAAGAATTGTGCACAGAAGTGTACTGGTGGTAGAATCTGAAGAAATAAATTGGCAGATGTTTACTCTGTATGCATACAAGGAGCTGAAAACACCTGGTTTTCACAGATATTGCTGTAGATCTTTTTAGATGGATAGGCGTGTCGTTTTACTATCTGACTCAGAGGCTCAAAGCCAGTGAAAATGTTTATAATTTAGTGACACTGTATTGTTACTTGACGGAATCAATCATGTTTAACACTGAAAGCAGTTGTCGTATTCCCTAATGGCGGGGAAATGATTGGCAAGGCTATGAGCAGCCGCCACCGTCGCCACGCCGCAGTGATGCAGCTCTTCGTTCTCTGAACACCACTAGACCCGCAACACCCTCCCATGTAAACTTCTACCGACTTTAAAGGAACAATTCGACCAAAGCTAGACCACACCTTCATTTTCTCCAAACCAATACGTTCAAACACGTCGATTGATGGTCGAGGCGCGCCTTGGCGACAAGATCCCTGCCGCAGATCATCTGTCTGTTTACTTTAATGACGACCGACTATTGAATGTACGTATCGCAGCGATTGCGCTACCACGAGCTCATCTGCGACATTGCAAATCGACTTGAAGATATGGCGCTAGACCCTCGCGGCTTCCCTGGTATTGCTTCTGAGGCGAGGCAGCTTAAGTCTTCTGCATCTACGCCTTCACTGCGCTCGAGAGAATCAGAGCTTGTTCCAATGGGTAGAGCTACGCCTGACAACGGGGGAGGGAACGTGAGGGTGGTAGTCCGAGTCAGAGGCTTCCTGCTTCGGGGTATGCTCCATCGTGTCTGCCTCATAATATTCTAGCTAACAGCGTTGTAGAGGTTGAGCGTGGAGCAGAATGCCTCGTAGAGATGAACCCAGATACACAAGCTACCAAATTACTCATACCCAATGCTACAGATGCAGCCAATGCGCGTACACAAAGCCGAAAGATCATGGAAGAGAAGAACTTTACCTTTGATAATTCGTTCTGGTCGCACAATGAGAAGGACGAGCACTACGCGCATCAGGAAGACATTTATAACGCACTTGGGGAAGAGTTTCTAGACCACAACTTCGAGGGCTATCATACATGTATCTTTGCCTATGGTCAGACAGGCTCAGGAAAATCATATACCATGATGGGCACGCCGGCCCAACCAGGACTCATTCCTCGAACCTGCGAAGACCTCTTTCAACGTATAGAGTCCAGCATCTCCCCACATATATCTTACTCCGTCCGCGTTTCTTATTTTGAAGTCTATAACGAGCATGTCCGTGACCTTCTGGCCCCTCCAAGTCATACCGCAGACAAGCATCCCAATTACCTAAAAATCCGCGAATCTCCTACCGAAGGTCCATATATTAAGGACCTTACAGACCTCTCTGTCAAGAATTATGCAGAGCTGCTCCGCTACATGCGAATTGGCGATAGTAACCGCACCATTGCATCTACGAAGATGAATGACACTTCATCACGTTCCCACGCCGTCTTTACCATTATGCTCAAGCAAATACATCACGATCTCTCTACAGATGCTACTACTGAGCGTCTTGCTCGTATAAGGCTTGTGGATCTGGCCGGTAGCGAACGTGCAAAAGCAACAGAAGCCACTGGTGCTCGCCTGCGCGAAGGCAGTAACATTAACAAGTCTCTGACCACCCTTGGTCGTGTCATTGCAGCTCTCGCTGACCCTCGCCATGCTCGAGTCCATAATGGGGGCAAAACACGAAGCAAAGATGTGGTACCCTATCGTGATTCCATCCTTACTTGGCTACTCAAGGATAGCTTGGGAGGCAACAGCAAGACAGCCATGATCGCTTGCATATCACCCTCAGATTACGACGAGACTCTCTCCACTCTCCGCTACGCAGACCAAGCTAAGCACATCCGCACACGCGCCATTGTCAACCAAGACTCCGTCTCCGCCGCAGAACGAGATGCCCAAATTGCGGAAATGCAGAACACGATCCGTGAACTCCAAATCCAGGTCTCCGTAGCCAACCAGGCAGCAAACGAGCGCAGCACAAGAGGTAGAGAGGCAATGGCAGCTGCAGACAAGAGCGCTGGAGCGCGAGATGAGAAATTGGAAGAATATCAAATGAAAGTGGAACGAATGCAACGCATGATGGAGGAAGAGAAACTGGTCAGCGAAAGCAAAATCAGACAACTAGTCGAGCAGAACGAGGCGCTACGGCTACATCTCAAACTCGCTGTAGAAAGCCTAAGGAACCCAATTGCCGTTGTGCCTAGCCCGACTCGTACTCCTACTCCTCCCCCCACAACTCAACCTCAACCACAACAGCCACAAACTAAGCCCACTCTCCAACCCAATCTGAAAACCCAGACTCCCACACCTCCAGATCACGATTCCGACAAGGAAAATAACCCTCAAGCAGACATCGAAGAAAAAGAAGACGACGAACGAAGCCATGATATGAGGACTAATGCAGAAGCAGTAGAGATGCAGGCGCATATGGAGGAATTATTGAAGGATCTGGGCTTGTTTAGACGGAAAGTGGCGGATGATCATGAGAGGTTCGGCATAGGGGTTGGGAGGAGGAGAGGGGGTGTGCTGGGCGAGGTACGGGTGAATTGAGTAAAGTGCTAAAGCTTGCGTTTGGGTGCATTGACCTCTTGCGTTTGTTGGATAGGAGAAGGAAGATGATGCTTGCGAAGCGATGCGGGTGCTTGGAGCACACGCCTCTATTGAGTTGGCTTTGACGACGAGACACTATGTCCGATAAAGCAGACCTTATGTATCTGACTAGGCTTAGAGAATTGGACAGCGAGAGCCGCTTGTGTTCTTTGTCTGGATATGGATGGTAGTATTAGATATCCTCTTTATGATAGATACCTAGCAAAACGCTCTGATAGCTCGAGGCAGTATAGTGCCTAAAAACCGGCTCCCACCAACCAACCTGCAATAACACGAACGGATACAGATTCCCGTACCGCTTTGCTACATGTGACTTGACTCAGCTATCTGTGATAGGATGCGCGATGAGTGAAGATAGTTAGTGGGAAGGGAGGGAGTGCGGAGGGGAAGATAGAGTTGATGTAGAGGATACGGTAGGGGAGTGAGAGTATATTAGGGGGGATGTATGCTTAGGTGAGATGGGATATAAATGGCGAGGCTGCTGTTCTTGGTTTGTTGGTTGTCTAAGAGGAGGATTAACCATTTCTCGCTGAATGGATGGGATGAGTACCTTAGCGAGCTTGAAGAATAAACAAATAAAAATGAATTCATTTCCATAGCATCTCTTCGTCTATGTGGGTATATATCATGCCCAAAAAATATGCGCGAGAACTTGATACTCCATCTCTTTCATTGTTTTCTTCATCTTCTCATCCCTTTCGCCTTCTCGTCTTTTCATACCTTCATGCGATGCGATAGTAAACGGAGATCCAAATATAAAGCCAAAATTTGTCGTGCCCAGTCCAACGTGAAAAAAACAAGCCATATATATAGAAACGCCGTCGGCTCCATTCCCAGTCCGATTCCCATTTTCCTATACATCAATCATGCACAAACATATCAGCGTTGAAAATCATGTTGTCAGACATCTCCAGCTTAGTACACCCCCCATGCCCTGGTTTCATGCCCTTTCAGAAGCCCCCTTCCCAATTCAGCGAATCAAACAAGATCCAAACTCCGCCTCACACTTCCAAAACCCCTCTTCAAAAGCTCATGCACATCCGCACTCCGTCTCATTCCCTTCTTTTTTCCATTCGCATCACTCTCGTCACTCTCATCACCCGCATCCACCAGCTCCCTCGCGTCCACATCTACCGCAAAAGAAACCTTAGGCTCATTCTTAACCCCGTCACCAACAGAATGCTTTCTTTGCCGCACCGTCCCACTGCCACCAGCAGCATCGACGTCGTTTTCCGCGCCACTAGCGGCGCGAGCATGGCGAGGGCGTTCGTCTAGTATGGCTTGGACTTCACCTTCACGCTGGCGGTCTTCTTCTGCCGTACGAATAGGTTTGAGGAGGAGGGTCGTGTCTGTCTCTTCATTTCCGCTTGTGGGAAGGGATGGGACGCCTGCTGCGGCTTGTTCAAAGCGCTTGCGGATCAGGGGGTCTTTCTGGAGTTCGCGGAAAACATCAGCTTCAGTGGGGAGATAGGCGCGTTTGTGGACTTTGATGCCGATTTCGAGGGCCCAGCATGCGGCGACAATCAGAATGAGTGTGAGCCACCAGAGGGGATTTCGGCCGAAGCGGTCAAAGAAGCCGTCTTTGACATCGTAGATGACGTTGTTGGTGTAAGTGGATGAGAGGATGATGTTCCAGAGGAACCAGCCGCCAATGCTGCAGAACATTGAGATGGCGCAGGTGTAGGTTTTGTTATGAATTTCCCAGAATTGGATTTTGGTTGCGATGACGATGATGCAGGCTGTGAAGGTTAGGTCGCCCATAGCGTAGAGATCTTGGCCGGTGGTGAAGATGGCTTGGCCGTAGAGGCCGAGTCCGAGGAAGAAAATAATGACGGCTTGGCAAGAAGCCAGGGCGACCCAGGAGAGGTATATCTTTATTTTGAAGCCATTATTGAGGTGGCCGAGAGAGTGGTAGAGTTCGGGTACTGCAAGGAGGGTGGAGGCGCGAAGGTCCTGTTCGAAAATGCCCATAAAAATCACGGGGAGGGAGGTGAACAGGGTATTGAACATCGAGAGAGACCAAGATTCGTAGAGTGATGTACCGGTGTAGCCAGCGTAGCGTTGGTAGAGGGCTTGGGTGAGATAGAAGAGCATCTCTTTCCAGAATGTCCCGAGGGTGTATTTACATACGCGAAGATAATTCCAGCGGCCATGGACTAAGAGAAGCTTGGCAAGGAAGCGGAATTGCGCAATAGAATAGTCTGAGTTGCGAGCTGCTTGAAGACCCTCTTTCCCAGTGATACCGATCCCGACGTGAGCCTCTTGTATCATGGCGATGTCGTTGGCTCCATCGCCAATAGCCAATGTGATGGCATTCTTGACCTTATGGCGGATAGACGAAACAAGAGAGGCTTTTTGAGAGGGTGAGGCACGGCAGCAGATTACGGTATCAACGAGTATGGCGAGGGAGAGAAAAAGTTTGCGGAGCGGCTCGCTTTCTGTGATCCGGGAGAGCGTACGGCCGTCCACGACGACCACCGAATGGGCGACCATTCCATTATTCATGTCAAGGGTTGCGGCTGCTATGCGTTGACTTACGTCCCCAAGCTCCTCGTCTAGAATTGTAACCGTAGAGTAGTCTTTGATCAAACGGCAGCTGTGTCCAATGTTGATGGCTGTCTCGCGTTTATCACCCGTCAACATCCAAAGCTTGATTTTAGCACGTCGAAGCCTGTCAATAGTTTCAGGGACACCATCCTGCAGCTTGTCCTCAATCGCTGTGGCACCTGACAGCTCAAGATCTCTTTCTATCATTGCTCCCGCTTTCTCAGTCATCTCCTGGCGATTTACTAGGCTTGTTGATGCGTCGAGGTAGATCTTCTTCCAGTCATTGTACTCATCCTCTTCCATATACTTGTATCCATAGAGCAATGTCCTCAGGCCTTCGGTAGCAAAGTCATTGATGTGTAGGAAGCAGCGTTCGAATACCGCAGCATCATCTAGAACCAGAGCCTCTTCTACCAATTCGTCTCTGTCATCGTCGTGCAAAGACGATCGATTAGAGCTGGCATGCGACTGTCTTGGCATATAGTGACCCGAAGGTCGTGGGGAATAGAAGATACTGTCATTGTCTGCAGGAGACATGACAACTTCGGTCTCACGATCTCTGAGCCAATGGTCGACTTCATCCCGGATTGGCTGAAGCCGGTTGATAGCCATGCTTGGGCGATTCATGCCACCTAGACTAGTCCGATGTGTACTTATACTTCTGCGAACCATACTGTCCTTGCGGCTTATCGGGCTCATAGCCTCGCTTGCACGTCTTAGGGCTTCCTGGGCCTCGAGGCTTCGCCTGCTATTAACCCTTTGTTCGATCTCGACAGCTTTAGTAATGGCAAGACCCGACTGACGTAGCAGGGGTATTAAGGTCGAATCAGCACCTTTGCAAAAGACACATATTCTTTGATTGGGCATGCGCACAATGATAGACATCCTCTTCCTACTACTAGAAAATTCGACCACGTCAAGGACCTGATACGTCTCTAGGACATGTTCATTTTCTCGGCCGGAAGGAAAGGTTTTGATAGTAATGGCTGTGTTCTGCCGGTCCACCATGATATATTCAAGCTCCTGTGCCGCTCGAACCAGTGCTTGTTCGTCTGGTGACGCAGCTTGATACTCGATCACACCATCTGCTTTCTTCTCCGGAAAACAGGTATGACAAAGAGCGATCGACAGCAAGAAGAAGCGGGCCTTGAGCGCGAACACCGTGTGTGGACGCTCCTGTATATATTGCAACATATCTCTAGTGTTGAGTTCGGGATGCGAGATATAAGGTTTAGCCGATGACCTCCAACGGGATGCTGAGGATCCGTTACGAGCGACAGGCGAAGAGCAAGATGGGGGTGAATTGCCGGGTTCTCCAGATGTCTCTCCTGGTATTGATGTGCTAATTCTCTGCCTTAGGGGCTTTTTACCTTTACTGCGCTTCCGGGGAACAGCAGGTTGTCGTGCAGCTGCCTTTATTAATTCTTCCTGAATATCGGGATCATGAAGCCAGGCGGTGCCAGCAACACTCATCTTCCGAAAACGCATCGAATTATTTGTCAACGTGCCGGTCTTATCGGAGAAGATGTAACTAACGCTCATTTAGCAGATTGCTCAGCATTGTCTGGTGAAAGACTCACTTGACTTGGCCCAATTCTTCGTTGATAGTCGATGTTCTCGCCTCCATTGGTGTGTTCGAGGCTTCGTCGTACATACCGATATCGTTCAATAGAAACATTTGAAACAGCTTGACGATTTCTAAGCTGACATAAAGAGAAAGCGGGATCATCGTATTGAAAAGAATTATGAATGAAACGAGGATAGGGAAGAAGGCAACTCCAGCGTTTGTAAGATACCAGGACTTCTCTTCGGTATTTTCTTGCCAAATCTGATATGCCACGGTATTGAAAATTGCCAGTACCACGACAAAGATGACAAGGATTATGACGACCTTATTAACGATGGTTTGGAGAGAAGGCTGTCATAGTGTCAGCAATTGTCACCATGCAGAACGGAATCTAGGACACCCGGCCACGTACTGCTTTGATTCTAGGGTTCTTGGTGGCGTTCATCCTAATCTTGCACTCTTCCCCACTGTAGATTACCAGTCCAACGGCCTCAGACGTATTTCGTAGAACACTTCCTCGGTAGATGATCTCACTGTTGGCCAATGGCAGAGTTTCATTCCCAACCGAGACTTTGCCTTCAAAATTATACAGATCGAGATTAGGATCCTCTACCACAAGGTGAGCATTACACCTTGCAAGCTCATCGACAGTGCGACAACTCTTAGCCAGCAGTGGTGAAGCGTGTTTGCTCTTGAGATTAGTTTCACCGTCAAGCGCCATGGTTTCGATATAAGCTGTTTCTTCCGTCCCTTGTGCATGCAATAAGACAAGATCGGCAGGCGCTGCGTCGTCTCGCTTCAGCCGGACGATGTCGCCGACTCTGATATCTTGCCACTTGGTCTCTACCCAAGGCTGCCGCTCGTTAGCTGTCGACGTGCTTCCGTTTCCATCATGGCCCTCCGACTCGGCAGGTCCGTGCGTGCGCAGAACACAGGAAGTCCTGTTGTTCTCGGCCTTGTCCAGTCTATAGCGTCTCAGATCGTCGTACCCTTCTTTAGCTATGGAGATTGTAACGAAAAATAACAGGGGTACAATTGTGGTATATGTTCCAGTGGTGCTTAGACCGGGTATCATTTGTAAGATTGAGACGCAGAGAAAGTAGAAATTGGCTAATTTCGAGAATTGCGCAAATAATTGACGAGGAAGAAAGTTGTACAGGGTATATCGGCTCGACAATATAGTGTTGTCAATGTATTCGTGACCAGTCCTGTCGTCGATGAGCTTTTTCCTTCGCTTAGGATCGATTACCAAGTGTCTTCCGTCCTTGGAAGGCGGAATTTCTCGAATACGGAGGATACGTTTGCGAAGCTTCTCTTTCAAGGTACGGAATTGGGAGAGCAAGCCCGCCGAATCTGCCTTACTTGCAACCCACGATTCATAGTGTGGTAGGGATGACAGCCCAAGCGTTTTCTTAACAGGTTGCGATGCCGGGTCCACAAGTGGGGCTTGCTCGATCATAGAAGATATAGTAATTGTTGTGTCCGATTTTTTGTAAGGACCACCTCTATCGGTCGGTGCTGATGGCTCTATCTGCTCTGTGGAAGGGCCTGCCGGTTGTAATTCGATGATAGATCCATTGCTTTCGGGTTGAATGTTGCGCGCTAGTATGGACCTTCGAAGAGAGAATCCGCGGTCTCGGGTACGGGGTGAGGTAGGTGACCTTACTGACGACATCCTTGAGTGCATTGACACGGGCGACCGCGTGGATGATGAACTGAGAGAGGTTTGACGCGCTTGGGGAGCCTTTTCCTGGGACGCGCTCAACGCCGTGCTAGTATCCAACGACAAGTTTGGTGTTACAGAGCTTTTACGCCTGTGCTTTATAGGTTCTCCAGATTCCTTGGATGCAGCTGGTGATCCATTGTACGCCTCTTTAATGGCGGCATCCGTGCCTCCCTCAGGGGAAGATACATTGCTTATAGAAGATGCCACGGTGGACTGCGTATGAATCGGAGGCGACACTGCTGGAATGGATCCCAATTCATAATGCTGGATCAACAGCTCATTGTCTGGTTGGGCAATGCCACCATTGTCTCCCCCATGATGGTCTTCGGATACAGCATTCGGATCGAGTCCATGAGGCTCGGAATGTCCTATGTCCCCGTCATCTGAGATGCTATGCTCGTCGGCGGCCATGCTCCCTCAGCGACGAGAGGTCCAGTATCTTTCTTTTGCGCACCCTCTCGGTCGTGCCATCGATCTGGCAGCTGACGTGTGCCTGCGGGGTACTTACTCGATTTTGAGAAAGAAGCGCGGGCGAATGCTAAACGAGTGAGTGGATTGACCCGCGAACAGAGTACTCGTAGGACAGAGGTGGGCTGGTGTGACTAGGACAGTAAAGATTGACGTCGCAAGTAAAGACGGGCTGGAAAGATTCTATTCCATGGGATACGATAAAGGTCACGACAAGGGGAAGAATACTCTCGGCCGAGGGTTCAGGGTTCAGGCTGCGCGGCCTTTCACCCAATTCTAGCCAGGGTCTCGGCAAACCTACCTTACGACATCGACGAGGGGCAACCCACTCGGCTGCCGACTGCCATGGTTGGGCCTGTCTAATGCTGTCCCTAATACTGTGTCTAACGCCAGGTCCCGTAGTCATTCCTGCAAGCCACCACAGATTGGCCTACCCAAAGCACTTACCCTTACCGAGCTCTAACGCCTATAGGTATCATACAGAAGACACAAATCTCGCCCATGCCCTTGGAATATAACTTATAGGGTCATAAGATTGCATTGCACGTAACCTAAGCTGAGTAAAACCCTATCTAAAAGGAAACAGGTATTTGACATGGCGGATAGAAGTGAATTAACAGCACTGTCAGGCTGCATCCGCCCGTACCAGACGGAAAAACAGACAGCAGCCTGAGATGATAATGGTGGTACACATTCAAGATTTTCCAAGACGCCGGCACGAATCTCCAAGTGCAAGTTATTAGGCACTGATGGCTGTGATTATGATGGTGATGTATGACAATTCGCTCCTTCGCTGAAGATCGTTGGTATCTCCCCGGGAAACCCCACCCCCTTACCAGTATGTACCATCCCCAACATGAGTCCTCACAAACGCCTTCTCGGTCGATTAATTGAACACTGTCTGGTCAAACTCCGGGAATCGTAAATTATTATGAATGCACGGGTATCATTGGGGGTCAGGCTCCTGCTCTTTCAGGACTCAGGCTGGAATGATCCATATGAGTGAAAGAAACCATGTTGTGCATATCCATCTCTTCGCCAGATGACTCTTCTATGCCGGTGCTGAAATCTGCGTCTTCCATAGGATGTCCGCTTGAGTGCATCGGTAGATTCAGGTTTTGCTTGGAATACATTTCGCTCAGTGAAAACCCGTCATCAGATATCACCGAGTGGTGGTCTTGCGCCATCGATAGGAAGTCAGTGGACGGGCTCCGATGCATATTGGACAGAGGAGGCGATCCATCAGCAATGACAGGATCGCCATGGCTATAGCTGGATAGTGGTGATACAGAGGGGTTGATCGTGCTTGGGTGTTCTCCCATGGGCGAGAGGAAAGGTAGGCTATAAGATGGATTAAAGCTTGAGGCGGGAACAGTTTCCATATGTGTGCTAGTGGAGAAAAATGTTGGGCTCGCAAAATCTGACTGGGAGTTTGTCGTAGCTGCTGACAGAGGATACTGCCTATAGTCCAAGCCGTAGCCAGAGGAAGTGTCAATTCGAAGATTCGGTCCAAGGGAGTTAAGGTCGGTATGATGCTGTGGTACTGGGGCGAAAAGAGAAGGTGCGTCGGTCATGTTTGTTGACGGACGTTGGATGTGGAATGATGGCATTGGTTGTTGCATAATAGAGAAGTCGACAGCGATGGGGACGGATTTACTTCGATTACGCTTATGAGTTCGAGCTGGCGGTTGCATGCCAAAGCCGTTCTCTTGCCACATGGTCAGGTGCGGATGTGCCATGTGTTGCGTTGGCTGTGATGATGGCCGAGGAGGAGCCATAGGCGATACAGGAGCGGAGGCAGCCATTGTGTGTTGGTCAAATGGAAGATGTCTGTTTTGAAATGATTCCAGGTTGACCAATTTGGCCAATTGACCACTGAGGACCTTGGGAGGACCACCAAGGTGATGGATCATGATCGTTGATGCTTGTTGCTCCTCTGTGAAATCCCCACACTCATGGAAGCCTCCAGTGCCGGCTGAGTCCATGAAGAATTGTGGAGGTCGGTTCAACTCGATGATGAGACCACGAGGTCGTAGTGGCATGCCACTGGCATCTTCAGCCGCATCTCCAGGCTCTAACGTGATGTTCCTAATGGAAGAGAAGGGGTATTCGATCTTGTAACCTGCTCCCTCGTTATTGATGTAGTATGTAAGGCAAGCTTTGTCGGGAGCGTAGAAGACGACAAGGTCCATGGCGTTCTGACCGACACGACGCCATGACCCAATACTAAGCGACTTGCAGCTGAAGTGGTGGATCACTATATAATTTATTAGAAGTGTCTGTGCATTCATGAAATAGGAATCTCAGGTTTACCGATTTTCCCAGGTTGCGAGGAGTCTGGGTTCAAGATCATTGCACCACTGCCATAGGTATTCATATATCCAGGTGAGCGGACGCCTAAGAACTCCCTTCCAAGAGGCTTGCCAGATTCCATTGCCTGGTTCGCAAGGTAAGTACGCATCGACTCGGGAATTGCGTCGCAGTCCTCGCCGGTTTCGATGCTCTTCTTCGCGAGCATCTTTATCTTCGCACGCCTATCACAATTGAAATCAGCACCGTCATCATATTAGCGGCTTCATGAAGTACCCACTTATTCTGAAACCATATCTGAACAGACCGTTCAGTCATGCTTATGTCCTGGGCGATGCGCTCGCGAACTGTGGCTGTGGGTGTAGGGTTTTTGATGAATTCATCTTCCAGTGTGACCAGTTGATCCTGTGTGGCTCGTTGCCGCTTCTGGTTCTTCTGTTGTTGGGTAAGGGTGCTCTTGCGCGGCGGACGACGCGAATTGTTATTGGAAGGGGGACCAATGTTAGTGGCGGAAACGGTGGGTGAGGGGGTCGAAGTCGACATGATGGCGAGGAGGTCAAGTCGATGGTTCTTTTGCAATCTATATTTTCCAGTATAGACGATTAAATAACCGTTTGTCGTTTTGAATAGCTAAGTATGAAGAAATGGTCCTTGTAGGTTAGTGGTGGGAAGCGCTTGGCCTCGAAAAGTCGCGTGTCGACAAGGAGTGTTGTGAATGAATGTAATGCTACGAGGAGCAGGATGGGGCAGCCGTTGATTTCTCAAGGGACCTCTGAAAAAGTCTGGATGCTGGACCAGAGCAAAGAAGTAGTAGTTGTGGTCGGAAGTCGAGACGTCGTGGACGTGGTCGAGAGTGGAAAAAGAGCCAAAAAAAAAAGAACAAAGACGAATCAGCCGAAGGAGTGTTATGGACCCGAAAGGAGTGGCGGAATCCGGATGGCAGAAACAAAGAGCAAAGAAAGGAATGTAGGCCGTCAAAGCCGACGACGACGAGGTCGAAGCTCGAGCAAATTGAGATTGGTGACGGTGGTGGTGTGAGTGGAAGGAGTGTAAGCCAGGAGAGAGGGGGAGAGTTCCACTCATACCCCTGACCGGCCGCCAGCAGGAACGGTAGCGCAACATGCAAGGCTCGCTCGATACGCCGCCACCCCCCCCCCCCCAGAAGCCCCTAAGGTACAAGGGGCAACATACGCGAGAACTCAACCGGAAAGCTTCCCTCACGACTTTCTTTAGGTACTGTTGAACGCCTTAAGGCTTTCTTTTATTGTTGTTCATCTAGTCTAAAGCTTCCAATCGTTATTCGATACCCCCGCCGCGAATTCATGATACTGTTCGACTAAATCCAATGGTTTTTCTATATGATAGATCGGTTGGACTAACACCACCAACAGTCCGCTTGGGTCTCAGGATCAGTCTCTGAATCTGAATACCCTCACCCTCAACTCCATCGGTGCCAAGCTTCGTGACATCTTGTCGATTCACACCAATTTTACTTCTGCGGCGATCCTTCACTATTCTTTTCTTAACTATTGCACCATAGCGGCGACAACGCGTCTTAGCTTGGTGGAGGCTGTCCGAAAGCGCAGCAATTGCCACAGGCGACCATGTAACTACTGTGCCGCTATTCTAGGGCTAGATGATGCACTCATGTATCTGCTGTCTTATCAAGCATCATACAGAACATGGAAGACGGTCAACGTCGCTGCGAAGCCCTGATCCTGGACCAAGCTCTTTTACCGCCCGGAGATCCAGCATGGGGGGGCTGGTCAGAGCTCGCCAAAGCCATAAGCACCGAATCAACACCTTCCACCATCGCTATAAATAAGAGCTTGATTCGGCCTGCATTGGTCAGGTGACGTTTTCCTGCTCCCACGCTTCTTGTGCCGTCAGCTGAACTTTGGCCAACTCTGTCAAACGACTTCCAGGGTATCCAATCCCATCTCTCATGCAGGCATCCTGCAGGGGCCTTTCAGGAACAGGTATAGCGCACTCTTAGTGCGTTCGGAACTGTTTCAGCTTTGGGAGAAGCGCCCCGATGGGGTCCCGCAACACAATTGAACTCCAACAAAAATAGTCCGTCGAGATCGATCTTCAACGGCAATACTATAGTACTCGTAATCACAACACTGCTTATGCGCATATGGTATACCTGGCGCCGTCATATTGACATTGTCTCTGAGTTGCATCATGCGTTATGCTCCACGTAATTTCGAGTAGAACCGTGCAGAACCGTGGGGGAGAAAACCATGTGCTATTCTTCCACTAGATGGTCAGAAAATTATGCCGAGTGCAAGTCGTGCCGCCTACGCACATATTGGCGTGGTGGTCAGGCTCGAAGAGCACTGCCTCCGATGCAGCCTGAAACCCTTTAAGACTTCGATCTAGAGCACTACCGCCTCTCAGGCCTCGTGAGCACGTAAAGAAGATGTCTGCATGCTACCTTTAGGGAGCATGCGAGTAAGCAGATCCGTCCGCCCAACGGTTCTGTTACCTAGATCTGATGCACAGTCACCGAGCTGACCAGCATGATACCCAATAAGGTAATTCTGATGCTGACAAGCAAATCCCAAGGAATTTGCGTCGGGTCGTTCCAAGAGAATCAACATCCAACAAAGCCGAGCAGCTTCAACGCTTTCCGTGATCCTGTGACAGAAAGTGATGCGAATGATAACCTAATCCTAATCTAGACACTTTGTGCCGTTGGATGTCATTGTCACTTATCTGTTTCCGCGTAGCAGATCGGAGCGAGAATTCTTCCACAAAGACGCCTGGCTTTGAAGGTCGTCTCCCCTGGTACAAGCGGCGAAAGTCAGACTAGTCGATGGTTTTGGCTTTGAGTAAGCATAGAATGAATGGCGTTCCACCCAAAAGCGACCAAGGATTAGCAAAAACGGGACTTCAAGCCGGAGATATATCAGTGGCTCGGAACGATCGATAACGGTCTAACATTCGACAGCGGTAGTAATTTCTCGTATGCACGAGAACTTCAATGCCATGTGCAGGAGAATAGCCATATTTCCGGGATACTTCACCAGTAAGTTCGTTCAGATCGCTCTTGGCTTTGGCGGCAAAAAGCCACGCTTTGTGAGTTCAGTTGGCAGCTGCTTCTCCAGAGTCGCAAACTGTACATCCGTAAGTCAGCTGCTTTGCATATATCTCCGTAAGCCTTACAACGCCATTCGATTTCGAAACACCATCCTTGACCCAGATAGACCAGGCTCCCATCATATTAGCCATGATGACATCTGTGAAAATTCTATCTCCCACTACAACAACCTGATCTGGACGCGTCAATCCAGGTACATTGCCGCTGCGCAGGTAATTAAGGACGTCGATAGCACAGCCAGGTTTTTTCGTTGGATGCCTGAAGACTTCGACTCCAGTGGCTTTTTCTAAAATTTCGGCTTCTTTGCCATTGTGATCGTCATTGGTGCCAGCTGAGTTACTGACGATCAAGAGACGCGGCCCAAAGAATCTCTCGCGCAGGAGATGAAAATGATCCTGATAGCATTAGAGAAGGATTCAGGGGAGGAGCGCACGGAAGATCATGAAGCACTATGGCTCGAAAGACATATTCTTCACTCTTGATGATCTAGCATACCTCATAAGGCTTGTAAACGATGTTTTCCTTAGCTTTTGCAAAGCAATTGTCTTTGTCTAGTACGATAGCTCTGATATCAGGTGGTTTTCCTCCGTTGGCGGTTACCAAGATTTTGGAGATCTCCACAGGGATATCTTTGAAAATGTTCACAGTAGCATGAGGCATACCTAGAGGAGGACTCGCCAGGAATTTGAGAAAGCATAATGTCGCTGAAACGTTCATTGCATTTAATCTACGTTCGGAGCTTAAAGATTTGAAGGAAAGAAATCTTGAGCCGAGCCAGACCTTGGCGCCAAGATTTCGCGAAGCCTCAGCCCTATCAGAAGAGACATTCGAGCTCTGAGGCTCTCAGCGACAGATACAAACCTCGAGCACATTCCTGCCCAGCTGATCCGTTTCTTCATACACATTGACCATGACGAGTACGATAGGCATACCAATAAAGCTCCTGAATGAGGCACAAGTAATGCGCACTGCAGCCCTATCCTGCACTACGAGCGAAAAGGCTAACAATTCCTTAGAATCATGTCATTACCCTCGAGATAACCTCTGGCCAGGTCTACCGGGGCAAGCTCATAGAAGGTATCTATGCTTCTATCCAAACCTCATCACCTCTCAGCCCTGGGCTGCCAACCCACGGGGCTCTCAAAATCAAATGCTAACCAAGTTGTCGAAATTTCAGCCGAAGACAATATGAACGTCCAACTGAAAGACATAACGGTCACCGCACGCGACGGCCGAGTCAGCCATCTGGATCAAGTATATATTCGAGGGAGTCATGTTCGATTTTTCATTGTGCCGGACATGTTACGGTAGGTTGTGTGCGTTATACGTTTAAGGGCCAGGCTTATGGTAGCACAGGAATGCGCCTATGTTCAGATCGAGAGGTACGCGAGGCAGAGGTGTTGGTCTAGCGAGAGGACGAGCGACGGTAAATAGGGCGAGAGGGCAGAGGGGACCGAGGGCTGGGTGAGGGAGGGTGCGGAGGGAGTTGGTTTATTGTTGACTACACAAACAGGTGGCATGGGAATTACATGGCGGCATAAGAGCCTGACATGTCAGAGCTCCCGTTTCAGCAAAGCTGGGCCATATGAATGAGCTCCAGAACGTCCAGGGGGGCAAGCATTACCAGTCATCATCACTGGCGCACGAAGATCAAAAAAACACTTCAAATTCACATTGTCTTCATAACATCCCTTACCGCCCTCGCCGCGAACTTCCTCCTCTCCCCCTCCGGCATATCAGCACCCATATCCTTGATTGCTTGCATCTTCAACATCATATTCTCCAGCTGCTCCACCCCCTCATCGCCCCCGTCCCCC